>CABFVZ010000350.1:354296-417731 GCA_902151445.1 Timema monikensis
ATATATATATATATATATATATATATATATATATATATATATATATATATATATATATATAACTTTACGAACGCTAAAGGTCAAGTACTGCGACCATAAAAAACAAAACCTAACCCGAAATGTTGATGAATGTCGACTTCTCATGACCCCTCAGACCCCTAAAATGTGGTCTCTACAATGCCGCCTGTCTGTGTGTCTTTTTAACCACAAAATTAAGAGTAGATTAATAAAAGCTAAAAAGAAAAAATATTGATTTTATCAAAATCCGTTCTAATGATTTTGATTAAAATTCGTATCTAGGCTTTGATTAAGATTATCAATAAATTTGATATTTTAATTTTCCTATGAAGATAACTTTTATGGTAATTTACAGAAGCGGAAATTTCTATATTTCCACAACTATTTGAGACACTAAATAACTTATCATTGCAAAATTGTAGTAAGTTTTACTATTAAAAATAAAAAACTTTTACGTAAAATATATTTTTATAAAAACCAACAGTTTCTGAGATATTGGCAAATATATTAACACCATTTTGTGAGCCTTAGTTGTAAAGAGATACTACTAAGGGCTTAACGCAATAATTCTATAATGCCGTGAAGTAAGAAATAAGTAAGTCTCTCAAAAAGTACTAAATTTGACCTTTGACTTCGATTTGGGTTTTTCCGTGATGTCACAATGAAGTGATGTCATCACAGCGCTGATTGGTTTTATTTTGGTTTGGTGACGTAATGGTCAATTTGATTTGCATGTGTGCCCATTAGATTGTTATGTGTGCCCATGGGTTTTTATGTGTGCCCATTAGTTTTTTTGTGTGCCCATTGGATCGTATGTCTGGGTAGTTATTGGTAGGGGGAGCGTGTAGCCTCAGTTATCGGGCACGCGTCCCACTGCGGCGGGAAACGGTACACATCCTTTTCTGCCGGTGAGGTGGGGAGCGTGGAGGAGGAACCTCTCTCGATGGCCGTTTAACATAGAGAGTGAGCAATGTCTCCCTGTCGCAGGCACCTGAATCTATTTTGGTGTCACAACCCTCCCACTCCACCTTCCCAAATCTACGTGGTGATGGGTTTATACCAGTGACGTCATCGCAAACCTGATGCCAGTTTGACGGCTTGACAAGAAACGTCGAGACAGGAATAGGCCACGACCTTGAATGATGTCGCAATGATTACTCATACCTGACACCAATTTGGCCAAGAGACAAGACAAGTCGAGACAGGAATATATTGTGACCTTGAAACTGTGAGCTAGTACAAGTGGTCATTGATCCCGTTCATGCTTGGTTCCAGTTTGGTGGATCTACAAGTCGAGACTGGTTACTCTACGTGTAAGGGACTTAAAAGGGTTTTGCATGAATAAAACTCGATATTACAAACGTATATTTATTATACGTTTCACATATATATATATATATATATATAATATTTATTATACACTTTTACAGGAATGACGCCTATATTCGTTCATGCGTTTTTCTGCAGTATCTCTTAGATATGCTAGTAACATTGTTTTGAGTTCACAATCCAACATGTAATAGTCAAAACCAACAACTTGACGTGTATATTAGTTAGCATTGATAATATCCAGGTTTATGATGTGTGTTTCCACCGTAGGCTGTTCGATATTGATGATATCCACTGATTCTGTTAGCGTGTCGCATACATCCACGACGAGTGTGTCTATCAAATCGTTGCAATATTGTGTGACGGATGTCGACCACATATCCCGTTGGTCGATGGCGACGTCAATGAGGTCCCACTGTACTGATCGCCTCTTAGAAAGGTAACCAGTGACACTTATTGAGCTTAGTGAAAAGTTTATATTTAAAGGCCCTCCTTACCCTACTTAGCCAAGACTGAGAGAGAGCGTAAGTAAACTACTAACTAAACAAAACAAAAGGGAGGATTAGAGGGTTACACAAAACACGTGGTTTCCCACAGGGATTTTTAAATCAAAATCCATTTACAAAAAAAGGCTTTCGAATTTATTATAAAATAAAAAGATATTAAAGACTTGTTATACTGTTAATTTAAAGTAAGCGAGAAAAGATTTACATTTACAACTTTACCGATTTGTCAAAAAGGGCTACATTATGAAAGATGTTTCTAGTAGAAGACCAGAGAACAAAAAATAATATTAATAAAGATAAAGAAAATAGCCTTCAACCATTATGCCTAATCTCCTGTGTGATTATAGTTTAAGCCTCGTGGTATAAAGGATGCCGACCGATACAAAATAGCAACATAAAAAACCAGGTCTCATGGTTGACACATTTAGCGTTACATCATTATACAAAAAGATACAAAATAATAAAATATAAAAGGTCAAAATCATAAAGATAACTACACAGTAACTTTACCACATAATACCAAAACAAAATAATAACAAAAGGAAAAATACTACATTTTAAATTGGAATTAATTCACAAATAAATTTTAAAAAAGAAGAAATAAAAATGTAATGTCTCACGTCAATAGAATCCAAAGAGCGAGTGCAAGAGTCAACGGCGTCATCTGCCTGAACAGGAAATCGTGATTTTGGTGAGGCCAATCAGCGACAAGTCCGCAAGATAAAAAAGGACCAATATCATTATAGTTGAAGACATGACATTTACAAAATACTTAGAAAACAAATATAGGCAAAAGGAACCCAAGGTACAAAAATTACATTAAGGTAAAATTAAATACATAAAAAAGGTAAAACAAGATTTAATTATTTAGCAAAGATTAGTAAAAACTTTATTTCCACTAATTCCCATCCAGATCGCCACCTACTCCAGAAGTACTGCTCTTTAATTTAAACTTTGTCAGACAGACTTCGCTACTCGCCACTACCAGAAGCTTCAAGGTCGATAGAAACTGGTCAGTTTATAACCAACAGTACACAACATCTCACAAAGACGCGCTCAATTAGGTGCTAGATAGACTACCCGTTTGAGTTCAGCGTCTTGTTTCTTGCTGATGATGAACATACGGTCACCGCACATGCTTCTCAGGGAGATTACATGATTAGTCAGACTAATCTTCTAAGGAGACTGCGTGTTGCTGAAAAACTTTGATATGGCTGACTTGTAGTTGTACAGTTATTACCATTGAGTACAGTTAAACACCGCACAATTCCCTCCACATTTTTCTAGCTGGACATAGGACACAAAGTTTTTCTTGACACTCATCCCGACGATGACTCATTTGGCATAGACTTTGTCCAGAGGAAATAAAATGTTGAAAATATTGGTGATGGCGAGCGGCTTCACCTGCATTTGCTTTGTGGGTGCAAACATCTTGGCTTTCCATTATGTTTGATTGTTTCGACAACGGTCGTGATTATGGCTGGGGTGCCATCGGGACGTTCCTTTTATAGGGAAAAACAAGGTGCATGCTGATTGTATGCAGCATTTTGAGGGATGGCAAGACCCTAGAGTCTTGAAAATTATATTGTAATAACTCAACATCTTAGCGTGATTGAGTTTATGAATGGCGGGTGAGAATAGGGCTAGGAAAGTTTTCATTCGAATGTCCTGGGCACGATAGAGAAGGTACATGAGACAGTAATGTGACTTCGGCGGTAAACCAACATGGCTACTTCTGTGATCGGACACGCCTCTCTGAAAGGATCCACCTTTGCTTTTTCCATGAGAATGTCTCTAAACTTTGGGCAGGCCTTCCGCAGGATCTCTACATCTTTCACGCAATACAGTTCCAACTAGCGGTTAAAATCAAGGACATAATTTTCTTTAAGCAGCGCGTCATACCACTTATCAAAGTGTTCCTTTCCTTCAACTGACATCTCACCGATGTCGTAGTCCTCTCTTGGCGGCAAGGGACCCCTATACCCTGCGTTTTCTCTTTTATTGAAAAAAAGGGGGGGGGGGGAATGTTCCTTGGCAAAGGACTCATCCAAGCCGAATGTTTTGTGCATCTTTGACGACGCCATCGGGAGAAAATTCAGTGGGTCAATAAATTGGAGCGGGCCTTAACGCATGGACATGATTTTACCACAGTACATTATGAGCTCAGGAGTCATTTTTTTTACCTCCATCATATATTTTAAAATAAAATTTCCATCATATCCCTTCTCATTATGGGCCATGAGGCTGATGTCCTTAAATTTTGTTGTTTTAATTTGCTTTATAAATCCGAAAAATTGGGCCATTATAGCATCACCGTTGAATATGCGAGTCCTATCGCCCCCGCATTCGGTGCAATGATAGTCATTTCCATCCATATGAAGGCAAGCCTTGCAACACATCTGCACGACACATAGAATAGATTCGTGCAAGTACGTGCTTGCCACACCTCGAAGAAGAGTTTCTTGTCTGCATTCAAAATCATAGAATACGAACATGAAATTGCTCTTTTCCAATTAAGGCTTGGATGGGGTCTGCTTCATATAGCAGAAATGACCAAAAGGACGATATGTCACACATACTCTACATAAAGTCTCATAACACATTTGTGAAAATTCTGCTCTTTCCAAACCGAAACATTGCCCAAAGACCTCACAAACCTTTTTGTCATCACAGATCAAAATGTGACCTCAACAAAAACTGGGAAGTTTATGGTTATCAAAGCAAGTCTGGTTTGTGAACCAACGTCCACAGTCTTTACAGGCCACCGTTTGACCTCCACTGCAAACCGCTTTAGCGTATCACTTTTTGAACGCGGATGTTCCCTGAACACAGTGATTTTGTATTCATAGAGGTATGTTTGAATTTTTTTTCCTCAGTGAGCCCACCCTCTTTTAAAAGATTCACAGGGGCATCACGGCAAAAATCTTCTGCTTTGTATTTTTGAATATTTTGGGCCTTCTTAATGTTCTTATAGGTGTTCATGTCAATGCATCCTGTTTCTCTTTTAACGTCATACACAGCCTTGACGACAACAAATGCACGGGCAAGACAATGTGTGTCATCGCCATTTTGAATCGTAATGATTACTTTATTTCTTCTACTGTATGTGGCAGCCGGGAGAGTTTATCACAATGACGTGCACTTCCACGAGACTCCTTAAAATTGCTGAGCTTAACGTACAGTGGTGCCGTACTCAAGAACAAGCTATTACTCTGCAATATGCAACTTATGTTATCGAGCACGGCTCGAGCGTCTAACTGATCCGCCCACCTAAATGAGACATATACAGGATTTAACGTTGATTCCGTGCTGTTCAAAAGTAAACCGACATGATCATCGGCACTGACACCATGATCCTGCAGCCTATTGAGCAAAACAGTAATTTTCTCTTCAATCCAGCTTAATTCGTTACGATCGCTTGCTCGAGTACCAAGATGTTCGGTAACTTCTCTACCGGTATAAAAGAAAAGCCTCAGTTATTTATTCTCTCCTCGACGATTCGAACAGAGATACCTTGAGACAGCCCTCCACCAACCTGATATATCGGAACACTAATATCCTGCTGTGGTCCTGATGACGGTCCTGCCACCACCACGGGTTGAGAGAGGACCGTGTTTCCTGTTTACCTCACCGCAGATTTTGTTTGAACGCCATCTCCTTGGCTCGGAGGTGGTTCTGCTGCAGCGGGGTAAAGGGGGTGAAGGCGAACCACTGTGTCCTTTCCCCGGGAGGATAGACCGCGCATCTCTAGCGTCCATTTGAACTAAAACACAAAAATTTTGAATTCAATCACGTGTCAAACTAACTTCAAAGTAAACACTTTAAATATAATTGTTACAATAATCTTAAGTTTAAATAATTTATTTTATTTTCTGCAAACTTATGCGTGTTTTTTCCTTCTTTAAATGCTACGATTAATATATTTTACTTTTAAATTTCAAACTACTTTTGGTATTGATATAATATGTTGTTACAATTTTTCCTAAACATAATTTCTTTAACTGTTTAATATAAATGATACCAACATTCGCTAAATGTGTGTAATAAAATACACTTGAACGCTAAGACAGGTACAAAATACAGTCCAGGGCAGTTAATTTATCACTATGAAAGGTTAAACCTATATTTCACCAATGTTAGATTTTAATCCATGCCGGGAATCAAATCGAGACTCTTGGATCAACAAACCAATTATCATGCGCGACAACATAGGGTTTTTATCTCTTTTTTAATAACCATCTAAAGCAACAATATAATTTCTCCGGTTAATTATTATATCGGTATATTTGAATTCCTGTAAGAAATATCTGTATACTTAAAACATTTTGAAACAAATGTGAATGAAACACTAGATCTACATTAATTTCGTTTTGAAATCATATACCATTTAATTTCTCACCAGAAAGCAAATATTTTCGGCACTAAATTGAAGGTTTCTAGATGCCAAAGCCACCTGTTAGCTCGAAACTTTAACTATGATCTCGACAGATAAACAGGTTTACCACCACCACCACGCTAATGATGCAAGAAATCTAGCTTTAAATAAGGTATTGGGGAAAACATGTCTTAAACCATGTAACACAAATTGGTAAAAATATATATTAATGCTAGAAAGTAATTTTATATTTAATGTGGTAATTTTTTAATAGTTCGGTTTAAGTTTTCTATTGGTAGAAATATTTTGTTTTAGAATTAAATAAAACAATTTTTTCAATAAATATTATAATCTAATTTAGATCCGTTACTGTTTTCCAGCCTAAAGCTCAGGTTACATTTTTATTCATAAAACCATATAACTTAAGACTAGGAAATCCACAAAATCCGTTCCACTTGCTGTTAATTTATCAAACCAACATTTTTAGACATGTCGGGAATCGAACACCGGACCATTTGTTTTGTAGACAGACATGCTATCGAATGCGCTAAGGTGGCGGCTGAATACCTTGTAAAAACTTGATACAGCACATTTCAAACGTGAATTTAATAAGTGGCTAAAGCGATAATTATAATCTTCTCTCTCTTTTTTGTATTTGAATGTTTGTAATGAATAAAATAAAAAATGATAATAACCTTCTATACTATGATAATAAAGCTAATATTATTTTTGGTTAAACTTGAAACGGTCAGCTGACTAAAGGTTTTGGTATGCCAGAGAAACAATGGTGGTTTGGGGAGGAAAGGTCTCAAATAAATCTTGTGTAATAAGCTGTCTATTTCTAAGCTAGTGGCTATAGTATTGTTACTTGTAGATGGTTCCTTTAATACAAATTTAAAATATGTTCTTTGAGAGATAGTTTTACTGAATAAAGATTGGCAAACTTACATATTAGGCGATCTATCACGTCCAATTCACCACAAACATCAGGCATACCACTGTTGTTAGTCTTTCCGGTGCCTGTACAGGGTCCGGTGGGGTGAAGCCTGCCATTGGGGTGAATCCTGCTGCGTGGGACAGAGTACCAACCACTTCTAGGAGCTGGTTTGGTACAGGACTTGCCTCACTACTTTCAGGGAGCGGCGCCAGCACACAAGCTAAAAAATCTACGGCAGGTGGTAATTAGTGTAGCCACCCCCAATCGCTGGCTACAAAGAGCGGAGGAGTTTGTACCTCCAGGAAGTCGTCCAACTCGTTTGAATGCCAGTAATCTGCAATTAAATAAAAACATACTAATTACTATCGAGGGAAAAAACCACTGCCAATATTTCAAAATATATTTCAGAACGCTAGCTACGCATGGACCAGTTGTTACACACTAAGCAAAATCCATCCTCGCTAAATAACTCCAACGGGCCTGTATTATCGGGGACCGCCGATTGAATGATAGTGCTAGGTTCCAGGATTTTGTCTTCTTGACATTCTATCAAAGGAGGAAATACAGACGTAGATCAAATACGTAATAAGCAAAATAGTTACCATTAAAATTTACAAAACGGTTTAGACATACCTGAATTTATCCAATTTTCCATTGCGTCGAAACTCATTTTAATGTTTATCCATCTCAATTATGAATTACAATGAACGAATGTAATGATTTCAGGCACTATTTATAGTCGCTTTAATGGGGTGAGCCACATGTAAAGGTGTAAGTTTCTTATTGGTCAATAATATTGTTTCCTCACAGGTGATTGGCCGATTCATGAAAAAATCACGGATCTACCGTTACTCGTCAGTCGTGCTCACGCGTCTACCGAGTATGGATGTGTTCCGAGGCATGTAAAGGTGTAAGCCTCTATTTGGTCAATAATTTTGTCTCCTCGTCAGTGAATGGGTGGATCTTGTAAAACTGCACAGATTTACCGTTACGAGTCATTTGTGTTTCAGCATCCGCTGGTATGAATGTGTTTCCCCTGCTAGATAAGAGCACCTGTGAAGGACCGCTATCCACCCTCTGCGGCAGTGTTTATTTTTCCAACCACGCAAATGCTGGTACATATCTCGCCCTGTGACGGTAGTAGGTAGGGGTTTCGAATACCTACTAAAGTTGTTAGGTCAAAAAAAACACTTTTATTTTGAACAAACGCTAATTACTAATACATCGATACATTAATACACTAATGGGATTGTGATTTCTGATAAGACTTTGACTTCGTTGAGGAAGAGTGGAAACATATTTTCTAAAAATCACCCTCAGTAGGCCTACACCCAACTGGGATTTGAACGTCAATCTCCCTGTCATCGGCAGGCAGTGTGGCACTATAGTGATACCTTAGACCATGCTGCCAACGAAGCAGATGACTGGTACATCATCAGAGGATATAGTAATATGTAATTTTACCCAAAACAGGACTGGTAGGTTAAAATATAATTGAGAATCGGTATCATTAAATGTTATGTAAATTAGAAAGTTGAATCTAGGGTCTTAATGATCAACAGAGAGCCATCGAATTAAGTAATGCTTTTTTATGTGTCTAAACTTACTTTCAGTGGCCCACCCGGAGTATGGAGACAATGATAAAGAGGTAAAAGCGCGTTATGATCTGGTCCTGTCTGATCACACTCTTTGAGGAGCATCTTGACATTGCGGTTTGGTCCGATTTCTGGAAGTAGTCGTCCAATAAGTTGAGATGCTAACATATCTGGATACACGCTTAGGATGGCTCCCCCTAGTCGCAATGCGTCTGCAATTAACATAAGTTCCCTGGCAACCAGGAATAACCTATTATCAGATATACGTAGGTAACCTTAGAATGTAAAGAATAACACAAAAAGTTTTCATTTAAAAATGTTTAATATGCTTATAATTTAAAATATTTTATAATCTTTAATTTTATAAGATATCTATGTTTCTAGAGCTCATAAACATATTTATCATGTGCAATAAGTTTACCCTGAATGGTAGCAGGCTTACCTTGATGAATTGAACTATGGGGCAGATTATATAACAGGACCATATTATAATAGGTTGAGGTTAGACTGAGTGTATATTATACACGTTTAACAACCACTTATTATTAATATTATGTTTCAAACTTGTAATTTTTAAACATTCTATACCAGAACTGATGAACCATTCAATATTGGCATGAGTATATGCGATATAAAAATATAATTTAGAATCAGATGACGAAACTAATATTAATATGAAAATATCTCTAAATTTTGATGTAATCTTAAATGTAAAAACCAGATAGAAATAGGAATTAAATATTTGAGGTAGATACTTAAGAATATATATATATATAAGTAGATGTTGTTTACCTGGTTGCTTCCTTATCGTCAATATTAATGCAGGCATCTTCAAAGTCACTTAGCACTGCCTGCAAAGGGCATGATGACAGCTTGGCATGAAGCCAACCATAGTTGAACAAGACATTTTCATGCAAGTCTTGGAAACGTCTTGCTCGCACCAAATGGTAAGGAAGCTCTCCAAACTAAAAAGCATACACATTTGACCTGTTTATAAAATAAGTAAATTATACTTATTATTTATGAAATAATTCAACATCAAAATTTATACAAGATGAGATTTTCCGTAAACAAAGAAACTATAGTCTCGTGGCCGCATGCTCTAACACGCTACTCTCGTGTTAGGCTGGACTGCCGAGGACGGAGAGATCTGGGTTCGATCCTGGTCGGGTGCACTATGGATAGTTTTTTTCCCTAAGTGGTTTTCCTCCCTCCACGAAAATGCTGACACACTTCCTCTAAATTCAATCTTTCTCATCCCTAAAACATTAGTGTAATTAGTACATGTGAAAATAATCCAAATGGGTTGTAAGACGTGGTGCTAAAAATAACTGGAAATAGTTTGGTGTCTTCATAACGATTTTGTGACTTAGAGAAATAAATTAATGTATTGCTTTCTTGTAACTAAAGTATACTATGTTATAACTAAAGTATACTATGTTGTAAGTTTTATATAGTAACCATAGGTTTTTATTTGTCGACATTTTTAAATAAAACATTGATACCCTTAGCTCACTCATCTATTATACTTTTTATTTTACAGTTTCTTACATAATAATTCCTGTCAAAAACCTCATGATAATTTGTGTTAAGTATTAAAATTATTATGTATTTTAAAGTAGGTTTGGCAAATTTTGTGTATCATATTAATACATGTTTGAATTATTGGATCTCATTAAAGTTGATAATTTTTTTATAGATAATCATTTCTGACACACAGTGTACTTACGCTTTCACTATCCAGTAATTTACCATTAGCAAGGTTATAAAATATAATAAATAACTTACATTAATACTTTGGGAGAAGTTTAAGGGAGCTACTAAATTAAAATGTGTTTGTTACATGAGAAACTTTTTTACTAAACAAAGCTATTACATATTTTTCAATCTAGATCACATCAAAATATATATACCAATTAAAATTCAAGGGATCGTTGCTACTTTGACTTTACCTTGAAATATTGAGACATTATGACTAAACTTGTCTAAGAAGATAACATGCGTGAACAATTTTCTATTGGAATTGTTAATAGATTTTTTAATTTAAATATTCAAATTCGACAAAAAAAAAATTCTCTATGAAATATTTGTGCTCATGGCAAATAAATAAGCATACTGGACCATATTAATGTTAATATTTAATCATTTATTACCTTTCTTATCCATTTATTTCTAAAAGTTTTATATATAAATATTGAGAAATAATTATTTAAATATTTAATTTGATAAATATAATGACTAATCAAGAAATGTTATGTGTGCTAAATAAATATAGGTATCCTTATTTTATTTACAAACCTTCCTTAGATTGTACCGTGAAACTTTACCATCTTTCGAGTAAAATACTAATGGTTGAACGGGTACCTTACGATCAGCAGAACCTTCTTTGTCCGTTAAATTAAACCTGAAAAATTAAACGCATTGAACTATATTATTTGGGAAAGGGGTAATATATTATCGTGCACATGCTATACTATATGCTACAGCTAGTTGTAATAGTATTACTGTTAGCAGAGCTAGAGGCCGTGGTGGTAAAAGCAGTAACAAAACTACAAGTGACCCGCTTAGGTGGCCGTATGATCTAAGTAGCTACTCTCGCAGTAAAATAAACTTCCGATGACTGGGAGATCAAGTTTTGAATCTCGGTAGGATGTACTAAGGGTGATTTTCCCTAAAAAATAATTCCACTCTCCCTCCACTAAAATGCGGGTACACTTCCTATAAACATAGCTTTCCTAATCCCTAAAACCATTGGAGTAATTAGTAGATCTACACAAGCGTATGCTCAGAACGTGTAGCGTGGAATTTTTCCATACATATTTAACTTCATAAGGCTTCCTTTATAAAAATAAAGTAAGCTTAATGAATTATTGTATAATGTACAATTTAATCAATAATAAGATATGGGATTTTTAAATAATGTCACGAAAATCCAAAATTTAAGGTCATATTTATGATACCAAATTATTTATAGCGTTATGAGTATAATTAAATTTTACATTTATTTTAAATGTGTCTTACTACCCCCCACTCCTCTTGGAAAAAATTCTGCGGGCACCACTGAGCCTGACAAGGATGATAAGGAAGATAAACACGTCTTTGTTGGGCCACACATTACGTGAGTATTGTTTAATTAAGAGGATTATGGATAGGGAAGAGAGAAGGGAAAAGAGGAAGAGGAAAGTGTGGAATGCTAACATAATTATCTCAAGAAAGGAATAAACTAAAAAAGATGAAAGAAAACGCTCAGAACCGAGGAAAACGGAGATGTCCAGTTGATACTGTCTCAGAAAAGATTCACAGACAAAGAGAAGAATGGGAAATCAAAATAGGGAAAATATCCACCAAAGTACCCCATTAAGATTTAAACCTGGCCTTTTGAGCTAGGATCCTTTGTATTAGTTACTCCTCCAAATCCAATAGTAAATTCTGAAATGTATAGCTAATTTGTTAGCTACCAGTGTCAGTTAAACAATGTTATCTTTAAATATGATACATTAAAGTATCAGTAAGGCACGTGGTTAGCATGCCTATCTTTTATCCTTGAAATCCGAATTTGACCAAGGCCGGCTGCATATGGGATATTTGTTTCAATAATAAGGGTTTTCATTCATTATCCAAACGTTTTCGCTTGTAGTTTCTAAATAATTTGCAAGACTATCATGTACACTTATGTAGGATAGAATTTTTCATTGCTAGATTGTACTAACAAAAAAGATGAGTTATAAATAAATGTTTGTTTTTATGGTGCACCATGTCCTACAACCAGTTTGAGATATCCACATATTTACACTAGTTGGATAAGGATGAGGAAGTTTGAATAAGAATACAGGTAGAGAACGTATTGTGATCGTCAAAAAAATTGAATTCTTGATTTTGATGAATCTCGACGTTTCATGACCCCCCGAATCCGAAAAAGTGGTTTTTGAATTTCCATCTGTCTGTACCTCCAACTAGAGCCTAAATTATTTTACCAATGGGCTAAAACTTGGTATCTAGGGTTTTCATAGGGTTTCCCCGAGGGTTTTTTGGAATTGGATATCTAACCCTAAAATTAAGAGTAGTTTACTGAAGGGTGAAAAGAGAAAAAGTCGATTTTATCAAAATCGGCTATAACGATGTTGATTAAATTTAATTTCAAAACATTTATGAGTATTCTAAACAAAATGGCTACCCTCAATATTTCAGCAAAATGACTTTAAGGGCTCCAGTCTGACGCGTAAATTCTCATTTTTTAAAAATCATATCTCCGAAACTATTTGAGATATGAAATTACTTATCATTACAAATATGTAAATCTATTTATAATACAAATATTTTATCCGAAACCTATTTTAAAAAAACAATAACTTTAAAGATATATGTATATATATTTTTTAGCTTTTCGAACACTGAAGGTTAAGTATTGCAACCGAAAAAAAAAATCTAACCTGACATTTTGATGAATGTCGACGTCTCATGATCCCCCAAACCCTAAAAAGTGTTCTTTGCAATGAAGTCTGTGTGTCTGTTTAGCCGTAATATTAAGAGTAGTTTAGTAAAGAGCGAAATGAGAAAAAATCGATATTCTCAAAATCGGCTCTAACAATTTGATTAAAATTCGTATCTAGTTGTTGATTAATATTATAAATAAACTGAATATTTTCATTTTTCCTGAGGTATTGGCCAATATATTAATACAATTTTGTGAGCTTTAGTTGTAAAGAGATGCTACTTAAATTTTAACACAATAATTCTCCAATGCCATGGAGTAATTAAATATAAGTAAGTCTCTCAAAAAGATTATATTTTTTTTCCTTAAACCTCTTAGGAGAAATGTTTGTACAACAATGATCAATCTCCAACATTTTAGACCAAATAGTCAATATTTACATTTTTTTATTGATCAAAATTTATAAATAAGGAATTTAATAAAAATGCTATGACCTGAAGATGTGCAACACCTAATAAAATGTCGAAAATTTTAACCAGAAGTTGAAATTTTAATACGAAATGTTGACTCTTGCGGACCCAATATTGATCTTTTTTATTGTTCCAAACATACAAATGAGGATACTAATTCTTTAAAAATAAAATTATAAAATTTAAAACCGCCACAAAAAAAATGTTTTATATAAGTATAGTGCAATTTATGATTGGGTTTGCTAGTGTATATTATTTCGTTTCATATATATTACGAATTTTGAGTAGATATATCCATTTTTAAACAATAGAGCATGAAAGTTCATGCAGAGTTCCGTGCAATTTATTTTAAATAAGTATGTAAGATAGTCCACCCAAGTCCAATTTTCGTTAATTATTACGCTTAAGTTATTTGCAATTCAAATTAGAGGGATTATAGTATTATTTAATAATATTACAATAATAAAACATCTAACTACATTTGACATGAACATATGCGTATTGATACTCTTTGAGGCTTTTCATTGTATAATATATAACAATGTATTATAACTACCCTGTCTGCATGAAACTATCTTTTACACATTGATGTATAATTAAAGTTATATTCTAGTTTTAGAACTATAATTCTCTAGTATAGTATTTAACCAAAACAAATGTAAATAAATTGATACGTATTTACTAACCTGTGTCTCTGTATCTCTGTGTATTTAAATGGTTTTGGATTCCCTCCTCCCCAGATACCCAAAAAATAATCGGCAATAGACGAGTGAAAGTACGTTGCCATATTCATGTTCTTGAAGTAACGTTCTTTGGCAGTGTCACGAAACTGTCTAAAATTAACAAGGAAAACAAGTGGGTTGCATTGAATTTATTTTACGTGTCTTACTACCCGTCAGGCCTATCCGCATATTCATACTAAAGAAATAGGGATGAGTAAAGGATAATTTAGTTAAATTTTACTCTCATTTGCATGTGACGAGATTGTAAAACCATGGATGAAAACACACCTAAATACATTCGGTTGGGATTCGAACCCTGACCTGTCTGTCCTGGCAAACAGGTTCAAACGAGGGTGAAGTTTTAGACAAGTGCCTGCAGATGCGGGCTATTTGCATCTTAATATTTCCTTTGAACATTTTACTACAATATTTATTTATGAGTGTAAATTTAAAAGAATTATAAAACATGAAAGAGAAATACAAAATCATAAAATACGACAAGTTACCTGTGATACCAATTCATCACGCTGACCCCATCAGCTTCCCTCTCTGACAAATAATTTGGCAAATCATTTCTTATTCTGGTCCAAAGTAATGGTGGAATGCGGCGCACTGGTGGTAAATGGTATTGATAAACATCATCCAATACTTTGTCATCCAATGATATGAGATCTTCCAGCTCAGATTCGGACAAACCACTTTTTGCCGCTGTGATGTAAGCAAGAGCGTGGAACACTAAGATACGACCATGCTGGGAAAGGGAAATGGATTAATTCACCAAATATTTTTAAAAGAATTAGAAATATATAGTAAAGAAAAA
Organism: Timema monikensis; assembly: GCA_902151445.1. Classification (NCBI taxonomy): domain Eukaryota; kingdom Metazoa; phylum Arthropoda; class Insecta; order Phasmatodea; family Timematidae; genus Timema; species Timema monikensis. The sequence goes on from CABFVZ010000350.1 coordinate 369,501, forward strand.
GTAAATTGTTTTAATATAAAGAATATATTTTGTTTTCAGTTTCGTGAAAAGAGAATAAATTATGTTTCTGAAATATATATGTTCGGTTGCAAGCAGTTACTTGGTCAATAGCGATAAAATCCAGGGATTCTATTACATCTCCTAGTACATATAAGAGTTTTGAAATTTGATTTCAAATCAAATTTGGAGATTCTCACATAGCTTGGAATGCATATTACAAAAGATTTTCATTCGATTATAATCAGGAGCTATCGGGTGGTAATAACCAATTTGCGTTAAGTGTCTCAAAAAACGTATTTTGAACAGTAGGTCGTGGAACAAAACTGACTGTTTTTATTAGTGAAACGTTTTCATTTAGATATGTATAAAAATATTGGTATATAGGCGATAGCTGACTTAAAATTATTAGTATCTCTTGAGTTTTTACACCACTTAAGGACTGAATAGTTGAATAAACCGGAATAATAATTATTCAGAGTCCCTCTTAGTCGTTTTGACGTTAAGCACCTGAGCACTGTTTACTACGACCAGAGGCTTCAAAGGCGTTTTTGTTTTTAAACATATCTAATTAAATAAGCTTGCTCCTGAAAATTATGATTATAAAAAGTTTAAATTGACTGAGCAGTAATAATTATTCATCCAACCTAGATTTCTCCCATGTTTTTTTGTAAAATCGCCAGAAAATTTGGAAAATCCACTGAGTCTTTAACGGTAACTCAGATGGAAATGCAGTTTCTAAGCGGATAGCTAATATACATTATAATATAGAAATAAAATTAGACGATATTATTGTACTAGCATTTTAAAATTCTACTTTGTCAATTTAAAAAATAAAAACTTATTTTTGAGATAACTATCTATAGTTTTTACTTTTTAGCTTCTGTTTCGATGGGTAAAACACATAGTATGTATAAAATACAATTTAAATAGGGGACCTCCTTTTCTAAATTCCAGTGTTTAAATAATGTTAAATTAAGAGCTTACTTCAAAATAAAAAATACAAACTTAGTTGGAAGAGATTTAATTTATTTTACCGATCATAAATTACGTATTTACATTAGAAGATATGATCCTAGTATGAAATAAATGCCTTAGAGAAATCGTTCCGAGAGATATGATAAAATACAGTTATACGTTTATTGTGTTCATAATGACCTGTTTTTCCACCATCTCAAAAAGAAGCATTATAGAGTCCATTACTGTGGAGGCTAAGTGGGTGTCTTGTGGTTTTGTGTAGCTTCTCCAGCGACAGATTTCCGCAAATACCAACTTAACAAAAATGGGTAGTGAACACTTGGTTATAGCATTGGACACCAGCCTCCACTGGTAGTTGGTGAGGTCTCTATGAGCTGTCTGCATCCACATTCTGCATTAAGGAAATAAAACAAGTAATTAAGTATGGATTAATCAATCGAATTATACATGGCTAGCGAAGCGTGGTAGATCAAGATAATCTTTTGGTTACAGATATAGCCGTATCAAGTATAGGCCTAATATTCATAAATTTTGAAAAGTTACACTAGGACACGGGAATTGAACCTGGTGTTTGTGGTATTAATGGTAGCTCATTGTTATTATTATTATTAAAGTTATTATTATTATTATTATTGCTGTTATTATTATTATTATTATTATTATTATTATTATTATTATTATTATTATTATTAGCACCGCGTCTTACTACCCGTTAAGGTTATACGCATTTATGCTAATGTGTAATAGTAGGGTGATTGTGAGATGAAATGGAGGACCTACAGTTTAACGTGGGATCCGAACCACGGAGGAGCCCTGGCATTCTACACATTCACAAGTTGTGATTAATACACGTCTTGTCAGAGATGAGAGAAGGGTTTGGCAATCAGATAAATCTGTGCTGGTGTAAGCGGAAAACATTAGTCCAAGATATTATTAGTCTGAATGCAAGAAAGACTCTAGTACAGAATCGGCACGCCCTCAAAAGAACGGCATCTCTTTGACACCGAACAGTGGTCTAATAATCTCAATGTTGACTAGGAAATTCGTGTCCAAGGATATTAATTCTACTTTAATAAACCTCTCACAACTTAGCTATTTACCAAAACCTTCACAGTATCAATACCAATGTTTTTTTTAATCATAGCTTGGAAGGGAAAAAATAAAGACAATTAATTAGCATATTATGTCAAAAGCCTTTGAATATTGGACACTTTTTTTACTCTGGCACCCCCCATAAATGTGATTTAAATTTAAACACACATACAAATATATAGCATTTTAAATTATATTATATAATTTGTAACTTCATTCCTGCTGCTATCTTTGTGTAAAAGATAATCTTGACTTTTTGATGTTGGCTGCTCTTCCCAAGGCCTGAATAGGCAGTATTTATCAATACTAACAATAAACTAAATACATGCAATCAAATTAATAAACGTCCGAAAAGATACACTAACAAATGAGTTTTGATTTGTTCTGATACACACACAGACACACACACTTCCTAAGGGCGGCATCAACAAAGAGCCACTAGCTAATAATTTCCTAGTCTAATGATTTCCTAAAAACTTCAGAGCGGCGTTGACAAAGAAATTTAAAAAGCGACGTTTACAATTTTTAAAAAATGGGCGGCATTGACAAAGAACCACTACCTAAAAATTTCCTAGTCTAAAGATTTCCTGCCCCACCGGGACCGAGGATTGAGCCCCGGACCCTCAACCCAGAACTCAATTGTTAGCCATGATTTCCACACGTCTATCATAGCCTTAAATCATGAGTGAATAATGACCCTGATCACAAGATGAATCCTGGATAGCTCAGTGGTAAACATTGGTACGCTCAGTCAAGGGTCCCGGCTTAGATTCCCGTGTCCATGTATCATTTTTCAAAGTTAAGGTGAGGTGGAAAGGGACGCGAGAAAATGCCAGTGATTTTGCACTTTTTATAGTAAAACATTTTTTTTGTCCAAAGTAAATAAAATTGCTTCAGTAACAATGTTTATATTAATTTTCTTCACATGGTGATATGAACATTTCTTGAATATCTGTCAACAGTGTCCTTTTTATTTTCATTTAAAAAGTTTCTCGCCTAATGCCGATATGCGAATGACATATATTCAACAACTGTTGATATCACCGTGTGAAGAAAATTAAATTAAACGTTGCTACTGGAGCAATATTTTATTTATTTTGGTCAAAAGAAAGTTTTTCCATAAACTGCAAAAACACTCACCTTTCCTATAGTCCCCTACTTGCTCACCAGTCACCTTAAGTAAATATGTTAAAAATATTTTTATAGCTAATGTCTTGTTGTTTCTAAGTGTAATTACTTATAGTATTTCTTATAGTTTACTGCAAAATATATCCATAATTGTCTTTGTTTTTCTAATAGTGCTTTATGAGTGTTTTATAAAATTTTACTATGTGATGTCCTGAACGTGAAGTTTACATAATAAACACAGTCACAAATATATATTAACTGTACGAAAACACTATTTATTGTATGTGTTCAGAGGGTAACTAAACGAATTGGAAAGTGCACGCCTTCTGGGATAATTTATCTTCCGTTATTTTGATATTATTTAAAAATCACTTTGCCGGTACATGGCCTATTCCTTATGAACCCGTGTACTGTACATTACATACTATATATAAACTTCTAATTACTGAATTTTACAGTAATTATAAGCAGTATAATCGTGACTAATGAATGAATAATACCATATGCAGATTTCTGTGCAATTTGCACAATACTTGATACAATGTACAAATAAAATAAAATATGTACAGTAGGCCTATTGTACTGTATATTTAATAAATTTACCTAAATATCTAAACGTAAATAAAATACAGCATAGCTTAATTCCTAGTCCTAGCAAGCCTGTAGTGGAAAATATATAGCTTGAATATAAAACTGATCCAGGCCATAGGCTGTAAACAGTAATAGATGTAAGTTAAGCTTATGCCTAGTACACAGACAAATAATATACCCAGACACTCAGCCTCCAGGTTAAAATGGTTGCGCTCCTTTTGGCAGCTTGAGTCCTTCACCACTAGGATCGCTGCGGTTAGTCCTATTATCACCCAGCAGTGATATTAGCGAAGCCCAGTATTGAAAGACTCAGGCTGGCAATAGGAGCGCAGAAAAATCCCCGTAAGGTTGAGAGTCTGTTTCTTACTTGTCTGTGGCCTAGTATTAAATTAATACTGCAGAGACACATTAAACATACAGAGGTGACAAAAACCAAGAATATACAAAATAAACAATAATTAGATCAAAGCTGTCAGCGCGGATCCTTTTTGTTCCCCTTTGCTACCTCAAGTATGTCGGGGAGATATAGCGCTGGAAGCAATGGATATGGAGATACTGAGGGGTTGTGTAGTCTACGTTGTGTGGGAAGATGAGTAGACGATTGGTGGTCTGGATGCTTGTGGTGTGAAAAAGAGAGATAGAGAGAAAGGGAGCTTGGAGAAAGGAGTGGGGAATGTTGTCAGTGACTCAATTGTTTCGTAAATGTTTGGGTGGAATTAAGGACGATGTCAGCGACCCGAATTATTCGTAAATACTTTGGGGGAAATGAGGAATGCTGTCAGCTACCCAAATGATTAATAAGTGTTTTCTAATCAGAGGAAGAGATTGGTATTAATGTGGTAATGCATTTAGATCTGAAATTTTTGGAACAATTGCCTGAAATAGTAACCTACTGTTTGTGACTGGACCGACCCGATATTCTTGTTTCAGAACTATACATTTGAGTGACTCAGACACATATTCTTTTTTGTTTCCTAATACTAGATTTACATTGCTGTGTTAGTAATAATATCATGGTTTCTTACACCTAACATGTTTAATTATAATTACTACCCTTTACATTTATGTAAGAAAAAAATAATTTTTTACATGGTTTATGAATTATGACATAGTTAGTTTTATTTAGTTACTGATAGTTTTTGAATGGTTTATTACATTGCTTTCTGTTGAAGGGTGCAAGTATTATGTACGTTAGCTCGTGCTGGTCGTGGTGGCTTAGAGGGCGCGTTCCTTCTGGCCTTGGTTTTAGGGGCTGCCATATAATGTCACGTAACAAGCCCCTATGGTTTATTTAGGTTAAACATTTTTGTCTGTTTGTTATTTCTGTACCCACCTCTGAAAAGACTGGATGCTATTGTAATCAAACTGCTTCGCTAGCAGGGGAAGGTGGAACTGCTCGCGTTGCAAGCAAGACAATGGCAATTATAAACACATGTACCGTAGAATATATAATGTTTGAAATTTTTGTGTCAGTTATTTAGAGATTTGTATTTTAAATATACATTTCTAACAGTGCACGTGTTCTTTATTGAGAAAACCCATTGTTATAAAAGTGTCTCACCGTTATTTTGTCATGAACGTTTTAACTGTCCGTTATAAATATGAATAAACTATTGAGAGGTGACCATGAAGGGATGTTTCACGGTAATTATAATCCTACAGATTTTCGATTCGGTTTAAAATATATTTATGATAAAGCCCAGAAATATTGGTCAATGTATGTTGTGGAAAGTGTTAATTCATATACTGAGGATCTATGTTAAATACTCAGAATACAAAATGATAGACCCTGAGCAGAACTATTAACATTAATTTGAATTGATCCCTTGCCTTATGACCTGCATAGCCAAGTCTTCGCCGAGTGCTGTCACCTCAATGAAGTGGTCCTCCACGTCTATCATACGTCTCAACAAGTGGTAGTCCCGTGACACTTCGGGATTATCCTCCTCCGCTGCACACGACACCAACAACTGAAAGGTGTCAGTAGAAAGATCTCAATACACGGAGAAATGTTCTGTTTTTTATTGGGAATAAAATTCATGAATGTAATTTAATATAATTAATGTGTTTGTGAATAAATACATCAAATACAGATATAAAATTTCCACACAAATACAATTAGGCCTACTTGGCAAACACAGATGGGCAGTTCGAGTTTCAAATTTAGACTGGGTGCCTTAAGGAAGGATGGTTTCGCAAATGTGATTTATCATTGTAGTTTTCCAAACCTCTTCTCACGCTTATTCGGGTGTACATCCTTTAAAATAACTTCTCATTCCTACACTTAAAGCAAATCAAAGTTAAAACACCAACAATAAAAATAATGTAAGCAAACAGACAATAACTAATTTAAGCTATTATATATATATATTGAAAAATGATGAGTTTGTTTGTCTGTCCGTCATGAGTATTGCATGATATCTACAGCATGCAGAGGGCTGAAAATTTTAAATAAGTAGCCTCTGTGTACAAACACATGCACCTTGAAGCTGGAATTTTAAATTTTTGATTAGATTTTATTAAGTTTATTAAAAACTGAGTCGGAAGAAACAAATTGAAGAGGTTTTTTTGTCTGTTTGAAACAAATAAAAGCGTTCCCCGGGGTAACCACGCAATACATTGCGTGGTCACTCTGGGCAACACCGGGTACTTTAGCTAGTGTATAATATACAATGATCGATATATGCTATGGATAAAATGCAGGATAGTTAAAGTTTGATTTCATTATCCTGAATTCAAATGTATGCATCCAATAGAGTAAGCAATTATTTCTCCACCTTACAATGCAGTGGTAATCTCAAGGGCAACCATGACACCTTGTTGGCATCCTGGGCCCCAGTTAACTGATCCACGGAATCCAGAAACAATATCAGTGGCTGTTCCCTGCTAGCATTTGTCAGTAAGTGTTTGAAGTGCGCTGTTAGTGGTACTAAATCAACTGGGATATCCTCGAATGGAAGCATGTAATTGTATGATATCTGAAAATATAACATAATAGATAAATATATTAGATAGTCTTTGAACAGTAACACATAACATACAATTTATGTAATGAGATATTTTAGCGAATGCTAGATTTTTAGTTTATTTCAAATACCATATATTTTAAAGGGTATACAGTTTTTAACATATGAATTAATTTATCTGGAATTCAACCTTGTAAGACTTGTATTTGAGAAGAGTCCAGTCGCCACAGGATTAGTGGTAGATAAGAGCTAGCAGAAGATTTAAAAACAGCTAAGAGATAAACATAACTAAACACAAATATTTTGTTGTGAAGGTTTTGTCTTCTAAAAGTAACAGCAACTCAACAGATGGTCTTGCAGATCATATGGCTTGGCGAATGGATACATGAAAGTATATCTGGTAGCTTTAACTATTTGTCGGGTACCACTACCTCTACAGGAGATGTAGTATTAACACTTTGCTGTTTTTATGAAGACATATGTATAAATTAGGTATTTCCCTGAACATGATCTCATCAAATCCTTACTCCTTTCAAAAAAATAAAAATAATTTTAATAAATGTGAAACAAAAATATATAGTGACATATTACTTAAAATTGCGTTATACACTTTTACATTCTTTTGTTACACTGAATATATGTTTTTATTGTAAGGCTTGTTGAGGATGATTATTTAGTTTATTGGCTTTCTATCACGTTGTTTTTATGCATAACTAACCCAACCAAAACCCTATCTATTTTGTTACATTCATTTTTAAACTACTCCCACATGTGTGGAACACATTAGCCATTAACTGTCAACCTCAGTGGTATTGTGCTCGTTTCAGGACCCCATGCTAGTGTGTTCAAACTCTGATGGGGTCGACCGATTTTTCTTGAGCAATAAAAATCTGTAGCACAACTTCCTTCTGAGGGGAAGTAAAGCCGTTGGTCCCATGTCGATTGTGGCATGTAAAAGAACCCTGGAAGTATGCCTTTCCCAGCAAAAATGATAAGTGCTCTCACTCATAGAAATTCTCGTATGCTGATATAATCAGTCGGTTCAGAAAGTGCACGTTAAATACCTTGAATATCTATCTACTTGTGAAAATACTGTTTATTAGTTTTAGTTCTCACCCTATGAGTGTATTTATTTGTCGACGTATTGATGAAAGTTGATTGAAATGGTTCCGTGTGTGCATCTATTAATATTGGCCAAAAAGACACATAAACATACATTCAAATTTATCGACAAAAACTAGCACTATTGAATAAACTTAATTATTTTAGAGTAGGTAGGGTAGTGAATAAAGCTAGATGTACAAACGTAGCTTATACAATTGTTTGTGTCTATTTTAGGAGCTTCTGTTACATCAATTAACATCACTCGCACAATTTTACTAATAATAATAATATTAGCAACGCGTCTTACTACCCGTTCGGGTTATACGCTTTAAGTACTAATTACACTAATGGATTAGGAATTGGGAAGGTTGAATTAGAGGAAGTGAACCCGCATTTGCGTGGAGGGAGAGTGGAAAACCATTTAGGAAAAACCACCCCCAGTTCACCCGACCGAGATTCGAATCTCGATCTCCCCGTCCTCAGCAGAATTTTACTAACAATGTTATACACTACGTTTCTACTTTCTAATTACCTGGTTTGGTGGCCTCATGGTCTAGGGAGTCACTTTCACAGTAGACTAAACTGGCGATGACAGGGAGATCGGACTTTGAATCTTGGTTGGGTGTAATGAGGGCAGTTTTTCAAAAAATTGTTTTCCACTCGCCATCTACAAAAACGTGGGTACACTTACTTTAGATTCAACCCTCGTAATCCCTAACTCACTAACGTAATTAGTACATACGTGTAAAACCTGAACAGGTATTAAGACCTAGTGCTTAGAAAAAATATTTTATAATTTTACTCGATGACGATCTTACCTGTTGGCAAATAGAAATGAGTGTTGGGGTGAGAGCGCTGCTGTCTGGCGTCGTCCCTAAAAACCTTATGACGCTAATAGGTTTCATCCCCTTGAACCATAGGGTGGATGTTAAACTTGCTGACTTTGCAAGAAGGGAGGTCTTACCACAACCACCTTCCCCAAAAAGAACGAGGGGTTTTTCTGACTCTCCTAGTATGTAAGACTCTATTTGTTTTAAATTATCTTCACGACCATAAAATACCTGTAACAAGAATACTCTGTTGCAGTTAAATAAAAATTATATAAAACATATTCAAAGTAAACCATTTATAGCTCTTCAATAATACACTTGATTGAAGGAATTATTTTATAGGCCTACTCCATTAAATAAAGCGTATGAAACCATAATTATACTAATAGAAGTTAAAACTGGTTTTTACTATCCATCATAAATAAAAATATGTTGTTTTGGTAAAATAGTTTTAAAACACTATTTTTCAGCCTGAATTTTGGTTTGATTAATACAAATACAAATACATACTATTTTTGTGCATAATGGTTTTAAATAGGGGCACCTTTACAAGGGTCAAGGTGATTAGGTCGCAATACTTGTAAAAAAAAGGTTAAGTGGGTGACAATGAGTAAAGGAAAATATTTAAAGAAATAAATGAGGAAAAATGGGAATAAAATGAAGGTAATACTTTAGCAGCGCGTCTTACTACCCGTTTGGATTATACGCCTATGTTCTAATTGAACTAATGTCTTATGGATTATAAAGGTTTAATTTAGTGGAAGTGTATCCTCATTTGCGTGGAGGGAGAGTGGAAAACTACCCTCAGTGCACCCAACCGATATCAAACCCGATCTTCCCGTCTTCGGCAGTCTAGTCTAACACGAGAGTAGCGCGTTATACCACGTAGCCACCAAAGCGGGTACCCTCCTAATGACTTCTATGATTTTTGAATATTCAAGAATAATCCTGGAGAGGTCTCCTGGATCCTTCTCGCCTTCTAAGATTCTAATTTTACGTTGGGGGAACGTGAGGTTGGGGTAGGGGGAGCGAGAAGGGGGCATCTCCCATAAGCTTTTTTGTACTTGGGCAACACTGGTATTAGATAATATCATACATTTGGATTATTAATATATACAGATAGAAGAAGTACCTTACTTTGCCTGGGGTAATACCGTAATGAATTGCGTGGTTACTACGGGCAACGCTTTTCCTTGCTTCAAGGGGACAGAAAACAATCCTCTTCATTTTAGTCCCTCCGACATAGTTCTAGTAAATTTTTAAAAATCTAATAAAAAATTTAAAAATGTCATCTTTAAGATGCACATGTTTGTACACATGGGCTACTAATTTTTAAATTACAGACCTCTGCGTGCGATAGATATCACGTAATGATCATGAAAGACAGACAAACAAACTCCTCATTTTATTAATATGAATTTAAAAATTTCTAAATTTCTAAACTTAGAAAGTTTGTTTCCTTTTTAATTGTTTGAGAATTTAAATAAAGCTAAACGTACTTTTTTTAAAAAGAAAGTATAGCTTTCTAAATAATGCGTAAAGTTAAAATCAATTTGGTATTACTTAATTGCCATTAGTATACCTTGACCGAATTATTACAAGCGTGTAGATGCTGCAATATTTCAGTTACGATTTGTCCCTGAGCACTAGAATCTTCTTTCCTCATAGCTCTATCAACAAGTTTGGTTATATTCTTGTAGAAGTGAGTAATGAAATGTTGCAGATACTCTTCGTGCGTCTCAGTGTCAAGACCTTCTCTTCCTATCCACTCTACCGTATACCTGGGAGGAAATTAACTAATGTAAACATTTCTTACACTTAAACTAGCAAGTAAGTAAATTATTTCTCGTTAAACTATCTAAAAAATAAAGTACACTATTTATTTATCGTTGTCAATAGGATTTATATGTTTTATTTAGATTGCTAAACAAACTCTAAATCAACAAATAGAACAGCGATTTCCACCTTTTTCAAATCAAGGAACACTGAACCAGGAGCTTTAATAATAATTGTTAAAGCACGCCATCAGTTTTTTTTAAGGAGAGATTGTATAGTTTAAGGAAACTAATAATAACATTGTGTTTAGGGGACCTGGTGGTCTAGGGGTAAGGTGTAAGACATATGTGTTAGGGGTAAGACACAGATTTATATGATTACAAAACCCTTCCTTCACCTTTGGAAAAGTGTGTGCTTTCACGCTTTGTGTATGTGTGGAATGCCAGGCCCCCACCGTGGTTTGTAACCCACATTAAACTGTAGTTCCCCTCTGCCTTCCACCACCATCATTCTCACGTATCATCCTACCATCTGGGGATAATGGAATGCGTCTTAATGGTGTCCCCACCTCAGAAATGAATTCCTCCATATGCCAGGAAAGCAGAGGTAAGATAAGGTCAGATGGCCAAGATCTAGTTTCTAAAATTTTTACCCCCACCCCAGATTGTGTTTAAAATTTCAATAGCTAAATTTCTAATAATACTGTTATTTTAAAAAATAACGTTTATTGTGGATTTAAAAAGAGTTATTTTTATTCCTCAAATTTTTTTCTCGCCTTTTTTTTTATCTCCCCTCAAACTTCCGCCTCACACCTACAGACCCTTCGCTTCACACCAATGGGCCATCGCACACCGGTTGAAAAACGCTGCCTTTAGGGTTTATATGCATGCATAACGCGTATATGATAGTAAATACAGTACACACGAGTACAGTGCACAATCATAAGGAAAATACATGGGTTTATAATGAAACGTAGCGTATAAAGTCTTACTTAAATCGATTGTCTTTCATTCCTAACCTCTCTTTACTAATAGATAAGATCTCTAAAAATAGGGGTTCATTCGATAAACAACGTTAAATAAACTGTATCTTTTTAAAACTTGAATTTAACTTTTTTTTAGCACCGCGTCTTACTACCCGTTTGGTTTATACGCTTAAGTATTAATTACGCTAATGCATTAGGAATTGGGAAGGTTGGATTTTAGAGGAAGTGAACCCACATTTGCGTGGATTTATAGTGGAAAACCACTTAGGAAAAACCATCCTCAGTTCCCCTGACCGAGACTCGAACCTCGATCTGCCCGTCCTCGGCAGTCGAGCCCAACACGACTAGCATATTAGCTAGCTACGCCACCGAGACGGGTTGGAATTTAACTAAATTTAAGTATTGTCTGTACTATTAAATCGATTTCGATTTTTATTTGTTCCAGATTTTATTATTGTCATGAATATTATAGTAGACCTAATTTTCAATAACGGAATGAAAACATGTAATATTTCTCCTTTATTTGCAGTCATAGTTATTGACGCTAAAACAAAGAAAATTCGTGAATAACAAACATGCAGGCTACCCCATGGCATTTAAAACATGAAGATACGTCTTATTTTTGTCTGCTTGTATACTGGCCTTTAATTGTCTATATCTTTTCCTCTCATTCTCATCGGCTGCTATGTCTCAAGTCCAATGATTATCTATACTACACTCCACGCATAACTATTAAGAAGTTTATCAACTTTATGCATCGTACTCTATTTTTCTATTAAACGCTATTATTGAAAATAATGTATTTAAACTTCTGGCGCACTATGTAAGTACACTATTCGATATTATTTATGCGTTATGCATGAATATTTTACTCTAAACAAAGAAACTTTCCTGTTAGTGAGAACAGGGCTCACACTTGGAAAACGTTTAGTACACAAGTGTAAGGACAGTTACTATTACTCTTCGATACTTATGGAATATTATTTTATTCAATAAGATGTGTAGTGTATAGAAAAATATTAGGTGATACTTCATCTCAAAAAATTACCCACTTCTGCATGTTACTGTTTTCTATTTTATTTGGTAGCCGCTCATCTCGAAGATTGGCTAGAAGCTTAGCAGCCTCCGTGTCCAGACTTCGGTTCAAAATATCCAGGAAGAGGGAAGCTTTCTTCAGATTCTGTAGGTTTATGTTGTTGATATAACGGACGTAGGCTAAGCAATGATTCTTCGTGTTACTTACGTTTAGAATCCCATTGATTACTTCCCGTTCTGTCACTGCAACACAAATAGACAGAATCAATAAAAAAAACTTATCAAGTTGAACGGAAAGTTCAGTTTACTGTAAGAGTTAATGAGATATGACATGCTACTACTTTATATTTCAGATAACCCTAGAGTTAATGTCCATGACGCTTACATTCTGTAAACAAATATATACAAATAAATTATCAGATAAATTTAACAATACTAACGGAAGACTTTAAAGAAAACTAGTAAGAACAAATAATTGAAGAACAAACCATGTGATTTGCACAATGAAAATGGTAAAAAAAAAGTGTTCAAGAGAGTTCTAAATTATTTTTAGTATTTAATTTTTTTGTTGGAGAACCATATTTTATTCTGTATTGAAAAAAGTTTCATTCTAAAGTCAATTTACTCAATAAACTTCAATACCGGTACATTCATTAAAGCTATTTTTGTAACAATGAAGGAAGGTCCCCAGCAAGAACAAAAGTTTGTTACTCATAAAGGTCCAATGGTCCTTAAAACTCTACCCCCACCCCTCCCCCCGGGTCTTAAATATAGAATGTTAAAAAAAGTATAAGCTCGCTCGAGTAGGCCTATCCTTGAGTTGTAGTTGCGAATTCTCAGTTTTAAATGTATAGATATATCATGTTTAAAAGATACTTTTAATAATATCTAATTAACTATGTAGAATGTTTTAAGCAATCACAAATAGTTTTATTTAAAATACTTACTAAACGAAACACAACCATTTGTTTAATTTTAGGGACACAAGTTTACTGTGGCAAGGTTTATTATATTCTTGAGGGTTTTAAAATATTCGATGACACATTCTGATTTGGTTCATAACACATTTTTATTTATAACCTACCAGACATGAAGTAGTTATGCATGGTATCTTTATCAAGCTTTCCGTTATTGCCAAGGGTCTGTGCTGCTTTTCTAAATAGTTTCTGCATCTTTGCCAATGTATCCCACCATACCGCCTGATCGTGCTGCTGCAATTTGGGGATACGCTGAAAGAAATTTTTTGTACAAATATAAATTGAGTAATCAACTAATAAATTGGTTACACACTATTACAATGAGGATATAAATATTACACGTCTGGGCTACATCAATTGTAGTTCATGTACTAATTGAAGATCCTTTTCCATAGAGGCTCTTTTCATGTCCCGATAAGATGGGATGATAGTGATGTTGAGTATAAGGGTGTGGAAGCAGAGGAAACATTTAAATCTAACTTAGGCCTAACAAACCAAGCCCTAGTAACAGTTGGGATGACTCCCCTTTCGTAAAAAAATACCCAAGATACCAACCGGGAATCAAGGCCAGTATCCCTAAGCTCATAGCCAGGTGCATTGACCACTACACCACGGGGCCGGTTATTACAATAAGTAGAACAGTTACAGGAAACGTTATTTTTACTTTCTTGTAAATGCAACTTTTGTAATATATAGATAAAAATGTCATCAAAAATGACTATGGTAATTTAAAAGGGGACTTAAGATAGGGTTAATTGTAAAATGTGACAAAAGTGGAGTAATGTTACATACCATTTCTTTCAGGCGAGATATTGAAAATAAGAACATTTTCAGTGAAAATATTTATTATTTTTTTCCTTACAATAAAGTCCCGTCCATAGTGTACAAAGCGGCCCCCATACATTTTGAGACAGGCGGCAGCGTATCCTGTATACGCTACAACATGGCAGTATCGACGATTGTACAAGCAGCGTGCAATTTCACTATACTATCATCAATATACGAGGGAGTATTTGCGTGCACATGTTCTTTCAAGTGTTCTAATAGAAATAAATCTAGTGAACTGAGGTCAGATGACTGAGGAGGGCACACAATTACCATTTTACTCCCATTCCAACTTCTTGGGTAAATCCTATCTAATCACTCTCGGATATATACTCTAAAATGTGGCAGTGCTCTATCGTGTTGAAACCACAACCCTTGTTTCACAGCTAGGAATACACATTCCAACATGGCTAATAGAGCTGTCTCAATAAAATTATGATAGTCTTTGGCATTTAGCTGGTGTGGTGGCAGCCTATGGGGACTTCCCCCACGATGCCACAAAGATGGCCAAGCAGACTTGATATCCATTTGAATGGGAAGCATGTGAATTGATTGGGCCGTACTCACAGGTAAATGTTGTGGTGATTGAAGACTCCTTCACATGTCAACGAAGCTTTGTCAGGCCACATAATAGTTCACCTATTTCGAAAAATAATCATCAAGCTACGTTCATTGTTTTACTATAGGAAGGAATTGTGCTAGCTTATACTTGTTTGTGTAGTTGGAATTCAAACACGACCGAGAAGTCCTAACACAAACGTTCACTTAGGAAATAGCAAACATATTTAGATACAGTTTAATTTTCAGTAACCAAAATTTTGCAATGGATATATAATTATATTATCCTTGAGATTATGTGCTTTTACGTATATTTACTTGTCATTATAAAACCATTAATAAATGTAACACAAGGAATTTTAATACTTTACTAAGGTATGGGTTTTGTTAGGGTAGTTAAGAGAAAAAAAATTGCAATATTTCTTGAGTTCGTGACCATTTCTTCGGATTGCCAATGTAATATTTCAAATTGACTCATTCTCTTTCAGTAATCTGTGACAGTTCGGAATATGTGTGATCTATTATCAAGCATTGCTGACAAATCTTTATTTAATTATTCTGCTTCTGATAAATTTCCGTCGTTTGGGTGCGTTGTATAGTTCCCATTTTTCACTTTTAGCAATATGTGGTATCTAAATGAAAATATATTTGAACTATAATGAAGATTTTATATCGTTAGGTTAATTTATCCAATTTTGAGATTCATTCAAAACATACCTACATTAATAGAGAATTGGGATTAATACCTCTGTTTCTCCTTGGATATATTAGGTCTTGTAGTCAGAATTATTAATCAACATCATGAAGTCACCAACTGGCTTAACTTCCACAACGGTTCCATCAACTGACCCTACAAATAGCTTAAGCATTTCTCATGTGTTATCTCTATCTAATACAAATATACAATTTTTGGGATAATGAAATTCCCGTATTTCTATGAACTAGTGTACGTACAATGTTGTGTCCATAATATAGATATGACACGGTTATATCGGCGTTCACTATTTGTGTTATTTTTCATTTAGGGAATCATTAAATGAAAAAAAAGATATGACCCTTAAGTATTCCCGTAGTGTATGATAACTGTAAAATTTTGGGATAAATTACATAAAAGGAATGTATGAATAGACTAAAAAGATTTAAGTAACGTACACAATCACATATTGCCGTTAAAATCTTGATTAATAGTCAATAATATTGTTTTGATTTCGGGGAAGGCAGAGGTCAATTTTTTTTTATTAACTTAAACTAGAAATATGTTACAACCACTATTTATATGATCGGTATCCAAATAATTGCAACTGTAACCTTGTTATTGAAGTTGATCAGGATGGACGAGATGGGTTGAAGAACTGATATTGGGGGAACAGCATTACTGTCTTTACGGTACCATGTGTCCAGCAAGATGACGTCAATACCTTGGCTGGCCAATTCATCCCTCAACATTTGCAGTTCGGAAGACAAAATGTAAGTAGGAATAGGTCGATAACCATATTTTTGGCCCAGAAAAACCTGTAGAAAATAAAAGCATTCAACATTTAATTTTGGAAAACAAGCAATATTTTTTTAATCCTCTTAAATATCATACAATTTGAAATAGAAAAATCTTGTTTTAACATAATCAAATTTTACATATTGCAAATATACAATTTATCTAAAATCATACAAAATGTATATAAAATTCATCTGAAATCTAAAATATATGTATTATATTCCATTAGGTTATGAAAAACATTGGAATAAGGCCGTATTCAGGGAGGAGTTTTGGGGGTTCAAACCCTCCCCCTCGAAATTTAATGAACAAATTATATATGGCTTTATTTATGGTTCAAACAATATCAAAATTAAGGTACAAGTACAAATTAGGGGGTTGTGTTACCATAAAAAGCACTTCAGAGAACTTCTAGAGGTGTTTAATATTTAAAATTTGTCCTTGCCTTCAGAAGTTAGGGGGTTATGTTACTATAAAAACACTTTGGAGAGCTTCTATAGGAGTTTAAAGATATATATTTTTCCTAACCTTAGGGAGCTATGTTGCCATAAAAACTACTTTAGAGAGCTTCTAAAAGTGTTTAATATTTATAATTTGTCCTAGCCTCCGGCATTTAGGAGGTTATGTTGCCATAAAAAAACTTCAGAGAGCTTCTATAGATGTTTAATATTTAAAAAATTTCCTAGCCTTCGGCACTAAGGGGATTATGTTATAAAAAAAATCTTTAGAAAACTTCTAGAGGTGTTTATCATTTATAATTTTTTCTAGCCTCCGGCATTTGGGGGATGTGCCCGCCAAACCCCCTTGAAATTATTGGCTGGATACGACCTTGCATTGGAATTAAATTAATTATGTGTGCAAAAATTAGTACTTAATCGGTATTGCAATAACCTATGGACCCACCTAGGTAATCAAATGGTTTGAGGCATCCTTCTCATAATATGCTGGATTGCCAACAATGGGGAGAAGGGGGTTTGAATCCCAGTCGGGTACACTGAGGGTGTTTTTAACTAATTGATTTCCACTTTCCTTCTGCACATATGTAGGTCATCCCTAGCACATTAGAGTAATTAGTATGTATGCACATAGCCGAAATGGATAGTTAAATGCGGTAAAAAAAAGTGGTATGACACACTCGTACAAACTTTCTCATATAGTGTATTATAGTTTGTAGCAAAATTTTCAAAAACAGCATGTCAGCTAACTCCTTTAAGTAAGTTTCTCTAAGAAAAACCAACACATTATCTTGTTAATCACAATTAACACTTTTCATACAAAAGTTTTAAAGACAATTGCCTAAACAATTTTTAAATATTTCAAATTTTCAAAAAATCAGTTATTTATTAACTACCATAAAATTATTTATATTTGTAAATATAAAAATTTATTCTTATCTTTCATGAATTCAATGACAACAACTAACATAACAACGCGTAATAAACTATAATAAATGGTTTTCAAGATTCCTTTCCACACCATCTATCAATTCCAAAGATCTCGCCACAAAAAAAAAAAAAAAACACGGTGAGAGATACAGTATAGAGTGGTTGGAGATAGATTATATACATTTAAAAGATCACGCCCGTAAAGGAAAATCATGTTCATGTCCTTAAGTCACTGTGGAAAAACTCACCATTCTATAAAGAGGGAATAAAAACTCAAAACATCCCACTCCACCAAAATATAAGGTAAAATTTGTAGTTATCCCACCCCAACATGGAGTTATATTTCCACGTCTTATGTGTGAGCTTAAAGTTATTAACAACATAGCACGATTGAGAGGGGTCTTTAGAATGCTCTTAAAGAGTTGCATTTTAGCATTTATTTAGCACCGCTTCTTACTACTTGTTCAAGCTATAACCATATGCAATAATTACAATAATGAACTAGGAATGAGAAAGGTTGAATTTAAAGGAAGTTTACCCACATTTGCATGGAGGTAGAGTGGAAAAATATTTAGGAAAAACCACACTTATTACACCCAACCGAAATTCGAAATCCGTCTTTCTATCATTGGCAGCTTAGTCTAACACTAGCGGACACCAAAGACGATTTAGTCTACTTTTAAATATATAAATACAATACAAGACTACTTTTGTAGTTACTTATTTAAAAATAATAATTATATATATATATGTCCTTATTTCAGTAGATAGCATGTTTGTCTACTGAGCTGAGGGTCCCGGGATTGATTCCCTGCATGCCCGAAAATTTGTCGCCGATCAAATGTAGGTTTACCCTCTAATGGTAATAAATTAATGTACAAGGACTGGATGTTGTACCTATTCTGGTCTTAAGTTATATTTTAAGGCATATGAAGCTACGACTTGAATAAAAAAAACTGACCCAGGCCATAAGCTGAAAACAATAATGGATGTAAAGTAAATTCCATATGTAGGCTGGGGACACAGGAGCGAATAATGTACGCTTTGTAATTTAAATTATAATTAATCATGTGTTTGGAATCTGTTTTTGTAATGATTTAATACATTTTGTAAATTGTACGTTACAGCTTCATTGTGTTATATTTGGACTTATTAATTATATTCAAAAGTATAAACAAAGATATATTCTTTAAGATATATATACACAAACATATATAGCCTACTATTTAACAGTTTGTTTGAATAACTTTATATAATCTGAATTATATTTTAGAACATGTATCTTGATTGAGGAATGACGCTTGTTTACACCAGAGCTATGCCAGTTTATAGTTAGTCAATGCCAGGTCTCCACCGTGGTTCGGATTCCACGTTAAACTGTAGGTCCTCCATTTCATCTCACATTCACCCTACCATTGCACTTTAGCATAAGTGCGTATAACCCGAACGGGTAGTAAGACGCGGTGCTAATAATAATAATAATAATAATAATAATAATAATAATAATAATAAATAATAATAATAATAATATAGTTAGTCGTAATCTCAAGAGGACACTGTTTTCGCATACGCTGTGAAGAAAATACATCGAAGATGTTTGCAAAGACATTACAGTGTTCACTCCTACAATGTTATGAATGTGAACCATAGTCAGTGGCGTACTGTAAAAGATTTGAAAAATTATTCGGACAAATTCATTAATTATTTTAGAATGTGTAAAAGTAGTTATGACTTTGAATTTGGTAACCCTAAGTATCGAGAAAAGAACAACCAATTGGCAACTATCTTGAGTTGTATTAGAGCACCCTTTGCTCGTGTGATCACGTAAACACGGGTGGATTTCAATAAACTGCGCGAATTTTATGTTTTCTTGCTGTTCTGACGCCTTCGTTTGAAAAAATAAATCCTATGATATTTCTATTACTTATATATATTTTATATATATTATATAATATATATTATATTATATTATATTATATATATAATATAATATATATATATATATATATATACCGTTGGTGACTGAGGCAATTGGGTGACGAGTTTACAACATGTTATGACTGGAGCAACTCCAGTTGTCACGTTGCTCGTCAGTCGTGTTGACATCACCTTCGAGTTGCCTCAGTATAAACATAAACATTCAACTCTGTGTGCTCTTACAGAGTAATTTCAGTTGCCGTTGCGTTTCGGTTACCAATAATTGCTCTCTGTATAAACGCGTTGAAAAAAATCAACTCACAACAAAGTTGGGTCCCATAGATAGCCTTTGACAGTTTTCAATCTCTTTCATACACAGCTCTGTAGTCATATGATCGTCCGTTGCCTCATCACGAACACCCCACCTCATGTCAACAACCTGAAACGAAATAAAGATCAAGGAACATAATTTTATATACTTTAAATGTATATAATCATCATCAGTATTTTCAACGGCTACAAAAGATTGGTTTGGCAAGTTAGAGCACATTGCATTATCACATCATATCTTTTGTTTTAGAGTACCTAACTCAAAATTATGTTAATTATAGGTTTATCAAACAGGAATAGAATGGAGCAATGTGGCTGCCAATACCTTTACATTTATTTGAGGAATCTCATTAAAATATATGATCATTATTAATATGTTTGAAGTAATTAAGTCTTGTTACAGATTGATTTAAAGAATGTATATTTATAATCCAATGTTTAGCGATGCATTTCAACTTGATACAAAGATAAAATAAAAATTTAATTTGCATCTTTAAACAATTTTTTTTCCCAACATTTCAGCATAATCAGTTTTTCTTTACAATAGTAACGTTTCTTTTAGCACCGTATCTTTATATGCGTTCGGGTTATACGCTTATGTAATAATTACGCTAGTGGTTTTAAGATTGGGGAAGGTTTTATTTATAGGAAGTGTATCCGTATTTGCATTTAGGAAGAGTGGAAAAACCTCAGTACACCCGACCGAGATTCGAATCGAACCTCGATCTTCCCGTCATTGGCAGTCTAGTCAACTGCGAAAGTAGCGCCTTAGACCATACGACCAACGAAACGGGTAAATCAGCTGTTAAAAGCTCAATATTACATGTATTATTTATGTAAAGAAATATTTTCATCGCAATAAATTCATTCAACAATCATTTTACTGTATATTTCGTTTGTTTTTAGTTAAGCTTGATAATGACAGAAAATGATTTAGAAACCATGAAAATAAAAAACTATATGTATTATTTTATTCATATAATATCGGTCCAATAATGACCAAGTTGAAATATTGGTTTGCCCCACGTGCCATTAGTAGACCTAGTAAGTAAATAAAAATTGATATTGTAAGTTTATCTTTTTAATACCCAACAATTTTTAATGCAACCGTTGTGGAGTCCCTGGGGTGCTAGCCCCTGTTGCCCTCCTTTAAATCTGGGCCTGAATTTAATATTACGTAAGATGTGTTTTAGATACATTTTTTCACCTCATCTTAGTACTCGTTGGGGCTATACGAAGAAAGGAGTAATTGAATGTATTTAAATTCTGTGTGTTCCAGGAGTAATTTAAACTACTGCATGTGTATGATAGTCAACTAATTAGTTTGAATCTACACTAGCGAGTATTTGGGAAAGCGTCTCACTACACGATGGTTTCACAAATAATTGTCGGCCCCAAGGCCGTAGCCAATAATTTCGGGGGGTGGTAGTGTGAATTGATAATGGTAAATGTCACAATATACTTGTAAACGCGTATATTTCTTTTACAGAAGAAAGGTAACTATTAAATTTGTATCTGTATTTTTTTCAATAACTATTACTTATTCATAAGTGTTATTTACGTTTATATAATCTTTTTTACTATACATTACTTGAACTTGAGAATTTTAATCAAACCTTGCAATCGTACGGAACTTAGTAAGTTAATTTAAAAACATGCTGAAATATAAAAACATTATATTTTGTAGACCAGCGGCTCCCAAACTTTTGGAATGGCGTACCACCCCAACAATTTTCGTAATTTGGAGTAGGTACCACCGTTTGCGTGTTTATTACAAGAATGTGCGGCTGCACCGTCTATATGAGATTTAATCAATGTTGCTACAATCACTGATTGAATTTATTTTAATTTAGGTAACACCGGGTTGTAATATATTTATTAGATTTTATGAGTCCATTTTTTTACTACTTTAATTTGTTTGTTTTGTTTGGCTTCTCACGGCATACCAAATTAAACGTCCCACAGTTCGGGAACCGCTGTTATAGACTTTTTAATACGCCTTCACTATCTAGACTTATTGCAATAAGCCTGGAATCAACTAAACTGATTGAGCGAACAAAGGTGCATTTCCTTAATAGCCTAAAGCTGTATGGGTTCATTGCAATAAGCTTAAAAGTTATCAGGCTGATAAGCAAATATAATATTATTTGCCAAATAGCTTGACTCATTGTAAATTGAGGGCGCCTTTTGCAATAAGCCGGGTATTCCATTTCGCCTACAACATAAACACTGTATATAAATATATATATATTATATATATATGTATATATTGTATGTACATATATAGTATACATATAATATATACTGTATATATATATATATATATATATATATATAGTACACTTATATAATATATACATATAAATATATATAAATACGTATATATTTTTTACGGAAGTCTTTAAATATGGAAATTGCTGTAATGCTCTGTGGATGTGGTGTTCCTCTTTTCTCTAACAGTATATATTATTTCGTTTATGTTCTTTGGTAGAATGTGCAACAATGTCTAATATCTAGTTTAAAATATCTTACGAGTTTTAACTAAATATCTCTTTTTTATTTACAGTAGCAAGAAAGTCTATGCTGTGCGGGCAGACCCGAATTGCGCCAGTTATTAAGGGATTAAAAACTGTTTACTAATCCCGGACCCGAATTGCGCCAAGTCAGTTTAGGTAGTCTGTGAGGGAGGTGGGGGGGATGATACAAACAAAGACCATCGCAAACAAGCTCTCGCCACTTTATGTCTTTCCTCCCCTTAGTAAAGGAATGTAAAAACGCCCTAAGTGCCCCCAACAAGACTTGTAACAGTAGTATTGACATCCGTCTGTCCAATACTTATTAATTGTCTCGACAACAGTGACTGTCCCGGTGTATTTTTTTAATTTTTTTTCGGGTTTTGTGTGAACTGTGATAATATTAGCAAGAATTATTGATATGGAAAGGATTTTTAGTGAAAAAGGGAAAGTTCTGATTGTCTATTATAATTATACGTATCGACAGGTGAATCAATTAAAGTTGACGAG
Organism: Timema monikensis; assembly: GCA_902151445.1. NCBI lineage: Eukaryota > Metazoa > Arthropoda > Insecta > Phasmatodea > Timematidae > Timema > Timema monikensis. The sequence goes on from CABFVZ010000350.1 coordinate 392,490, forward strand.
GGAAGAGAGGTGGAGATGCACTAAAAAGGACTGCAAGGCTAAAATATTTACTCTTGATGGTGGAAACATTTTCTCGCGGACTGAAAACGAACACAACCACGAACCACTACTAGATCAAGAGTTGAACAGAAGATCCATTAGCAACGCAGTTAAGAGGAAAGCTGATGAGATTGAAGTAAGGCCTTCAAAGTTAATCCACACAGAGGTACAGACAAAAAAAAAAACTATAAAAACATTGACCCGCAAGGACATTAAATGTATCAGGAATAACATCAACTACACTAAACTAAAAACACTGCCAAATTTGCCTAAATCTTCCAAAGAAATTCAATTTGCCATAGATTCAATTGAAATAAAAACTATTCAAGACGAAAACTTTTTGTTGAGAAACGAAAAAGAGAAGGGGATCGTGACATTTTCTTGTGACTCGAATCTTGAGTATTTGTGCCAGAATGAAATTGTGTTAATGGATGGAACCTTTGAATACGCACCGAAACATTTTCTTCAGCTTTTTACTATACATGGGTATTTCGAAGGGTCATACATACCTCTAGTCTTTTGCCTACTTAAAAACAAGAAAAAGCAGAGCTACATTGACGCTATGAGAATCCTAAAGGAGGAGTGCGAGAAGGGACAACTTCACCTTCAACCTTTATACATTGTGATTGATTTCGAGCAAGCGATTCACGAGTGCATCGTGTCGACTTTTCCACAAACCAGGATAGTAGGCTGTCGATTTCATTTAGCGCAAGCATGGTAAGCAAAACAATTTTATTTTACAACTTTACATAAATAATGTTATATAGTTTGTGACTTGATTATTATATTTTTCACTCTTGAAGATTTTTTTAGAACTGCATTTTACTTCCTGTTCGAGCTATAGGCCTCGTTATGTACTAATTACGCTAATAGGCTTTGGTATGAGATAGGTAGAATGCAGAGAAAGTGAATCCTAATTTGCATGTAGTGAGAGTGGAAAATCATTTAGGAAAAACCACCTTCAGTTCACTCGACCAGGATTCGATCCCCAACCTCCCAATCATCGGCTTGAATTTTTTTTATTCAAAGTGTATATCTGGAGAGTTTTTTCTAAATGATGAATAGAACTGTATAATCGATCTTCAGAAAATAATTGAACTATGGGCAGTTTACTAATGATTAATTTGAAAATAATTTAAAATTTCTCAAAAATATCTTTAACAATTTTGATTTAAACATAGGCTACATTTTGGGTGTATTTAAGATGAGAATTAATACTGTTTATTTGGTTTAGGGGGCAAAGTTCTTTTAAGGGTAGTAGATGACTAGTTTTCAAAAACTCAAAATATTTTGAAAATCTTTTTAACGATTTTTTTTAAATCGGCGTGCATTTATAATGAATAATAACATTGTGAGGGGCCTACTTAGTTTTGGGTAAAACAAACTATTTCAAGGATAGTTTTTTACCCCCTCGGGTGGCCGGACGGTCTAAGGCGCAACTCTCGCACTAGACTGGCCCTCGAGACCGGGGAGGTTGGGGTTCGAACCCAGCCGGGTGCACTGAGGTGGTTTGATCCTAAATGGTTTCCCCACTTTCTCTCCACGCAAATGCGGATGCACTTCCTATAAATTCAACCTTCCCAATCCCTAACCCATTAGAGTAATTAGTACACAGGCTATAGCCCGAACGGGCAGTAAGACGTGGTGCCAAAAAAAAGGATAGTTTTTGGTGACTAGTTTTCAAAAACCATTAGCAACTTGTGCGCTTAGTAAAATAAAGCAAACATATGGTAAACAAATTTAAAACACTCAAATTTAAAATATTAGCCAAATAAAATGATTTATTATTTGGTTTTAACACAGAGATCCATATAAGTGTAATTATCAAATCGTCGAATAATATTGTCTCAGCTGACCCATTAATTATAAAGTGAATATACGCTATGATAAAGTATCTGCGATTCTGTCGTAGGCCTACTTTTTATTTGTTATTCTTGGCCATTTTAAACATATGCCAGCCAAAAAAAGTGAAATGTTTTCCTGTCTGTGTGGGTGTCATCACATTTTTGTACATATGATTACGGCCACATTTTTTTAGCTACGGTCACTGATAGGCTATTTTGTAAAATATATTTATGATCTGTATTAAATCAGACTATGATTCAAAGAATGCTACGTTCCTATTTTACTTCCTGCTTCCTTTTAATATTTTTATCATTAACATCCACTATGATTCCTTTTAGGTGGAGAAAGATTCAAAAGCTCGGTTTGGCTGCCACGTACAAAGACGAAAACTCGGATGGAGGGAAATGGCTCCACTACTGTTTTGGGCTCACTTACTTGAGGCCCGAAGAAGTAGAAGACGCTTTCTGCGATCTGATCAGCATCCAGCCAGCTGATACAAAACTGACGAGCTTCGCAGATTACCTAACTGAAACATATATAGATGAGATGGAGCAAGCGACATTCCCGCCGCGCATTTGGGCAGCTGACTCATCGGACTTATGGAGGACAACAAATGCGTGCGAGAGCTTCCATTCTAGATTTAATTCATCATGTGCTTCTCCACACCCAAACATTTTTGTCTTCGTACAAAATTTAAAATCGGTCCAAACTGACACGTACATTCGAATCAACAGTGTAAGAGAAGGTAATGTGCAAAAGACAGATAATAAGTCTAAGTTGAAACAATCATTCATTGAAAAAAAACTTAAACAGTTTAGGAATAGAGAAATAGACAGATTAAGCTTAGTGAAGTGTGTGTCCTCCCAAAACTCCTTTGTATGACTTGTTTATATTATGTTTGTTACACTATTATTTAGCATACATATAGCTATTATTGACAATGTTTTAAAAACGAAAATTTCACTTTGATATAATATTGTTTGATTTATATTTTTTGACTTGTGTCCTTCTTACTGCCAGACATAGCATTAATATTTGTTTATGTTCAGAGTTGGCGCAATTCGGGTCCTGTCTTGGGAAGGGGGGTATTGGCGCAATTCGGGTCCGGTCTGGGGGGGCACTTTTAAGCTCTTGGCGCAATTCGGGTCTGAGCTAAGAGAATTGGCGCAATTCGGGCGAGCCCTGCTGTGCAACCTCCGCACCTTTTTTTAAAAAAACAAATGAGCACTTTTGTAAAAAAATTCTATAAATTTGATTGTGGATATAACTTAGAAAAAAAAGATCATGCTACAAAAATTACGAAGCTTGGCTCCGTCGGTAGTGCATCCACCTAAGGAGCTAAGGGTCCCGGGTTTGATTCCTGCCATGGACGAGAAATTTATCCTTTTTGGAATGTGGGTTTACCCTTTCACAGTGATGAATTGATGACCGGGGGATGGATTTTGTGCCTGTCCCAGATTTAATGTTGGAGTAATTAGTACAAAGGCTTATAACTTGAACAGCTAGTAAGACCCACAGTGCTAAAAAAAAGTTTTAAAAAATAGCACCCACAACCTAAAATAGCATCACGTAACATAAATTGAGAGCCACTACTGTATTAGCTAGGTTCAAGTTACAGACATGTCCAGATGGACACTAACAATATGTGCATTTGTGCACATAATGTCTACATCAATTATCCACCTCTGCAATCATAACACACATAAAGGCCGACATTTTAAATCACTCTTTTTTTTATGTCCTTTCTCATCAAATGTTTTTTCTAATGTATTTTCTGTCCTTTTTTCAGACGTAACGAATTAGTTTTATAACAACTATCAAAACATAGTTTGTAGGTCCCAAGTTCAATTCCCGTGTACAGATGCCATTTTTTAATTTAAATAATATGTAGATGAGGCTATAACCGTAATTAACAAATACTCATATTCGACATCATGTAGAGATAATGCTTTAAATACTTAACAACCGCTCCCCCCCTTTTCCCTCCACTCTATTAGTTCGGCATATCTGTAAATACCACACTTAGTATAATTAATATTTATATTTTATATTAATGACCCTAGTGTGTTAATAATGATAAATATCTAAAACAAAGGTAATGTACCCACATTTTTGTGGAGGGACAAAGGGAAACCATTTAGAAAGGTGCACCCTTTGTTTACCAATTCGGGATTTGAGCCCTGACCACCATTCATCGTTACAATAAACTAAATGAGCTTAGTGTTTAACTCAAGTTAAGGTTAACTTTAAAAATGAACCGATGGTTTAGTTCGGTCCCTGAATTATAGTTTTCATTCATAATAGCCAGAGAGGACTGTCTACCTGATAACCCTTCCCCTCCACCCTCCCTCCCTACCCACCACCAAATTTAATTCCAAGACTTTCCAGTCACTCCACCGCTGACGAAGATATGTTTTTTGGTTCTCAACGGAACGTAACGGTAGCATCCACTTTCACTTTTTCCTCAGCGACACAAACGCTATCTTACAGATTTCTCTCAACATTAGCTCTGTTTAAACACTGTTAAGGAAATAACTTTGATAACGATGACCATTAGAAGTTAGATGGCTGGCACACATGGCTAATTTGGCTAAGTTCTACAATTGTCATATTATTTGTCTGTGTGTACGTTCAACACGATGGCTAATAACAACTTGATCTAAGGAGAAGAGATGAGGAGTATAGCTTATATTATTATTATTATTATTATTATTATTATTATTAGCACTGCGTCTTACTACCCGTTCGGGGTACACGCTAATGTGTAATGGTAGGGTGATTGTGAGATGAAATGAAGGACCTACAGTTTAACGTGGAATCCGAACCACGGTGGCAGCCTGGATAAATCTGTGCTGGGACCGAGGATTGAACCCCGGCCGCCAGCACAGAAGTCTGACACCTTACCCCTAGACCACCAGGTCACCCGTATATAGCTTATAGTAAATAAACATAAATTATCTAGGAGAGAGTGTTAGACAACCACATGAAAAATCTCATGTTAAAATCAACACGCAAAGGCTCCAGCCGGGATTAAGACTCCAATCTTACCGTCAATTGTGACTAAGTGCACTGTGAGTCTAGCGCCTTAAACCGCTCTGCTGCTACCATGAATCACGCCACTAGTTCTAATAGGAACATGCTGAGCGAGATGAACAGCTCTCTACCATGGCAGGGTCGTGTTGGTCGAGAGCTGTCAAGGATCAAACAATTGATGGTGCCAGTGCGCGTGGTGGTACCATATAAATGGTCCGAGATGGAGCAATCAATAACATGACCTACAAGAGCTCGGTACTGCGCTATACCTGAGAGTAGTGATGGTCCGACCTTGTGAAACATTTACACTTTGCGATGGGGGTGGAGGTAATATTTTTAGCATCACATCTCGTGTTACACACATTCGTGCTATTTACCCTAATGTGTTAGATATGAGGAAGATTAAATTTTAGAGAAAGTATTTCCACAATATGTGAGGAAAGAGAGCTGAAAACTATTTAAGGAAAACCACCTTCAGTACACCCGACGGGTTTTGAAGCCTGATCTCCCTGTCGTCGGCAGTCTAGTCTATTGCAAGAGTGACGCCTTAGACCATTTGGCCACCGAAGCGGGTACAAATATTCTACTTTGTATTACTACACGTACCCTCTGATAGAAGTGCAGTCTAAAAGTGAATTACGCAACAGACTAGACTGCCGAAGACGGAGAGAATGAAGTTCGATCCCGGTCGAGTGCATTGAGAGTGGTTTCCCTGAATGGTTTTCATTCTCCTTTCACGCAAATGTGGATGCACTTCTTCTAAATTAAATACCTTATTAATCCCTAACATATTAGTGTAATTAGTACATGGACGTAGACTATGAACCGAACGGGTAGTAAGACGCGGCGATAGGAAATAAATAAAAGCGATTTACCCACTTCTCTTCCAAGAAAAAAAAATCAAGATTAAAAACATTAATACATAAAACGACCCATCTCCCCTACAATATTAAATCATCAAATTATTAAAATAATATTATTCCCTTTTCCAGTTAATTCATGTATCAACCAAGTTGTTATTACACTATTGGAATATTTACTGAGAAGATTTTGAACTCTAATAAAAAAATATTTTTCACTAAATCGTTAGATACTCGTAAATTGTAATAAATAAATAATAAATTGGTTATTTATTTATTATTAAACTTTATTTAAAGGTTGATATTTTGGTTGCTATCAACATAATGTTAACTTCAATTCGATAAAAGAATAATATTCCACTCATACATGGAAATTAAGAAGAGAGGATTGTGAGATAAGCATTTTGATAATTGATGTACCCGCTTCAGTGGCCAAATGGTCTGAGGTGTCACTCTCGTATTAGACTGGTCTGCTGATGACGGTAGATCGGGGTCTGAATCCCGGTCGAATCTATTGAGGGTGGTTTTTGGTAAATGGTTTCCCACTCTCCCTCCATATGAATGCGGGTAAATTATCTCTAAAATGCTTCCTTCATCATCCTTTCCCCGTTAGAGTAATTATAATATATGCGTACAACCTCAACAAGTAGTAAAACACGGTGATAAAAAAAGATAATTGGGTGAAATTGGGCTTCATGTGGCCCGTCTAAGTCGAGCAGGTCTTCCCCCACCCAATAGTTTAAAAGATGAGAAAATTGAATCAAACCACCGGTAAATATCGCCTGTAATTTACCTGAAATTCAAGACCATGTTTTTCCCTGCAATAATCTTTCAGTTTAGGATAGCATTGGGCCATTAGCGTATTCCTTTCCATTGTAGTGTCTGAAAAATAAAATTAATGTAATTATAGTCAGTAACATGATGTTTGAAAAAGCTTTGAAAATAATTTCTAATTAGGGCCCAAAATGCCGTGTTTATGTTTAGAAATATACTTATATAGAGAACTGAATGAGAGATAGAGAGAGAGGACGGGAGTAAAGGGGTTTGGGGTGTATAGCGGCATCAGACGATGTGGCAAATTAAATAAACATTATGAATGATTGTTTATACTTTCGAACATATTGTATTTTATAATGCATGACAGAGGACCTGTTATAATAGTTATTGAGAAATTGTGTGCCAAGCAGACTGTGATTTAACAATTATTACTAATATTTAAGAATCAAATAGCTAAAGTTATTATTTATGATTTTAGTGAGGATAACTCCATTTAGATATCATATTCTGAAAGCATAAATAATAGCTTCGGCTATTTTATTCTTAAATATGCAATCCCTTACAATTATAATAATAATAATAATAATAATTATTATTATTATTATTATAGCACCGCGTCTTACTACCCGTTCGGGTTATACGCTTAAGTACTAATTACGCTAGTGGATTAGGAATGGGGAAGGTTGAAATAAAGGAAGTGAACCCGCATTTGCGTGGAGCGAGAGTGGAAAACCATTTAGGAAAAACCACTCCCAGTTTACCCGACCGAGATTCGAACCTCGATCTCCCCGTCCTCAGCAGTCAGGCTCAACACGACAAGCGCGTTAGCCAACTACGCCATACAATTATAATAATTGTACAAGTGGCAGCATTAAGCCATCTACCAAGTTAAAGGTGACTGCGTTATCTGATAGCTCGTGATCTTAATAAAATCACACATTTGTAGCCGACGATTTCCGCACGTCCATCATAGACTCTGACTTTAAAATATGAGTGAAGAATAATCCTGGAGATGGGACGATTCCTGGAAAGCTCAGTGGTTAGAGCATTGGCGGACTAAGCCAAAGGTTCCGGGTTCAATTCCCGTGTCCAGGTGTCATTTTTCAATTTTCAGATTATTAATGTTACTACAAATAACCCGCCTCTGTGGCGTAGTTGGCTAACGCGCTAGTCGTGTTGAGCCCGACTGCTGAGGACGGGGAGATCGAGGTTCGAATCTCGGATCGGGTGAACTGGGGGTGGTTTTTCCTAAATGGTTTTCCCCTCTCCCTCCACGCAAATGTGGGTTCACTTCCTTTAATTCAACCTTCCCAATTACTTATCCATTAGTGTAATTAGTACTTAATCGTATAACCCGAACGGGTAGTAAGACGCGGTGCTAAATAATAATAGTAATAATAATAGTACTACAAATAACTAGGGACTATGCAAATGTGTTATTTACTGATCAAGTAAAATTTAAATTAATTGATGCAGTAAACATTCAGTGATCCTGTGTTTCATAAGTTTTTTAACCACCGTATCTTACTAACTGTTCAGGAAGTGCACCCATATTTGCGTGGAGAGAGAGTGGGAAACCATTTAGAAAAACCACTCCCAATACACACGACAGGGATCAAACCAAGATTTCCCCGTCATCGGCAGTCTAATTTATTGTGACAGTAGCGCCTTAGATTATGCGGCCACCGAAGTGGGTTTGGTCACTGTTAACGTGGAGATTTGGTACATTGGGACTGTTTTTCAACTATATCTTATCAATAGGTTTATCCCATCATCAATGCGCTAATGTGCGTGCACTTCCTTTAAGCTTTCCCTCTTGAATTCTAACCCTTAGATTAATTCGTTAGTAGCTGTGGTGTTATTATTATTATTATTATTATTATTATTATTATTATTATTATTATTATTAGCACCGCGTCTTACTACCCGTTCGGGTTATACGCACTTACGCTAATGTGTAATGGTAGGGTGATAGTGAGATGAAATGAAGGACCTACAGTTTAACGTGGAATCCGAACCACGGTGGAGGCCTGGCATTCCTCACATTCACAAGATGTAGCTGTGGTGTTAAAAATACTAATTGAAAAATAAAAGTGGTATAATTATTTTAAACTAACTCAACAAAATATATTATATGTTGCTAAGTGACATAAAATCAACTGTCCAGAATTGGAGTCCATGTTTATTGTTCAGGATCTTTACAACTAGTAGTTTATCTATTCATAATTTTAAGGTTTTACAAAAGATCAACTACTGTTGTTGTTGTTATTATTATTAGCACCGCGTCTTACTACCCGTTCGAGTTGTACGCACTTACGCTAATGTGTAAGGGCAGGGTTATTATGATATGAAATGGAAGACCTACAATTTTAACGTGGGATCCGAACCACGGTGGAGGCCTGGCATTCCACACATTCACAATCAACTGCTGTTCGTTAATTAATAACTCCAATAAACTATTACCTGTGAAAGTGGAACTAGTGAAGATACGAACTATCTTGGAACTAACTGGAGGTAAACTCTCCAGAGAGCCAGCAAAGATTAGATCGATCGTCCGGTCATCCATTTCAACTGGAATGGTATGTTTAACTGAAGGGGCTGCAATTCAACAACATAACATATAGAATGCTGTTAGTGTTTCTTAATGGTTAGGTGGGTGAGATGTCAACACTTCTGACTCCTGATCCCGCTCAACAGAAATGTAATTTCCTCAGGGATTTTTTCCATCGTCTTTCTAAGTGAATGTCAGTTCATTTCCATAATCTTCATATATTTTATCCTGTATTAATGTTTCACTATGCAACAATGTGATTATTAATTTTTAATAGCCAGTATTGGAAATACTGAAATAAAGCTTTGATGTCTGTACGTGCACTGTATCTAACAATTAGCGAAATGGATCAACGAATCAGATTTTTACTATTCGCCAAATATTAGATAAAATTAGGAATAGAACATTACGGTACATCAGCAACTAGACAAATATTTAAAAATGGCCTATGATTCAGTTAAAAGAAACATATTATATGAAATTTTATTTAGGTTTGGGATACCCAAAAAACTTGTCAAGCTAAGTGAGATAATTATGTTTGACTGATATGCGTGGCGGTTGGATGTAGCTTATCAGACACTTTATCATGGTTAATGAATTGAAATATTTAGAAATATTTTTAACTAGCAATAAAGATATTATATCGGAAATTATGGTGGTTATACAGACGGGAAAAACATGCTATGACTCGGTTAGTAAGTTGTTAACATCTCGCCTGCTATTAAGGTGGAATGGAAGGGGATGCTAGAAAAATCCAGTGTTTTTTTAGTTTTTGTGGCAAACTTTTTTTGGACAAAATAAATAATATATTTCTTCAGTACAAACATAGAATTTAATTTTCTTCACATGGTGACATCAACATTTTTTTAACATCTTTCAAGGATGTCCTGTCAAATTTAATGACAACTTTTTCTCTTCATTTAAAAGGTTTGTTAGATAGTTCCGTCATGCTCATGACAGATATTCAACAACTGTTGTTGATATCACCATGTGAAGAAAACTAAACTCTATTTTTGTACTAAAGCAATATTTTATTTATTTTGACCAAAAAAATTTTTTCAATGAAAAATGAGAAAACACTAGCCTTTTTTTGCTTACCCTTCTATTCCACCTTAATGAATGAAAGACTCAGAATATATAACGCAATAATTTTACTGGTTGTTGTTCTCTATGGGTGTGAAACGTGGTCTCTCAACTTACAATACGAAAATAAGTGTAGGGTATTCGAAAACAAGGTGCTTAGAAAGATTTTTGTTCAAAAAGGTAGTAAGATATTGGGAAGGGAAGGAGGTTACATAATGTTGAGTTGCATAACTTGTACTAATCACAAGACATTATTAGGGTAGTTAAAAACTCACATATTACGGTGGGCAGGACATGCAACGCGAATGGAATAATCTTGTACAATGTTCAAGGTATTGGCTGGGTAAACCCAATGGAAAGAGATCTTTGGGAAGACCAAGACGCAGATGGGAGGATTACATTAGAATGGACATGAAAGAGGTGGGGTTTAATGAGGTGGACTGGATAGAACTAGATCAAGATAGGGATATGTGGCATCCTTTTTTAAGTGCGGTAGTGAATTTTCGAGTTTCTAATGCCATAGAGCAAGTGGATATAGCTTTAAATGTTAGTGTCTCTACTTATATTTCCCCCTTCCCCAAATCAATTTTGGTTAATCTAAAAGAACAATCTCATTAAAAGTGTAGTGTGAGATCATTTAAATACAAGCCGCAAACATACTATTGACATTAAATGTGAAATATTTTTACCTCAACCAAATGATTTGTAACAATAATAATAGGAGAAATCTAACGTTTGTACAATTTAACTCTACTGTACATGGATAGTGAAGTTGAGAGATCAAAATGATATAACATAGTTAACGGATATAATAGAATTAGCATATAAGTATAAATGAAGAATGACCCAGAACACTGAAAAATATCCGGCTGTCAGTGGTCGAACATTGGCATGCTAAACCAAGGGTCGGGAGTTTGATTCCCATATTCAGATGTAATTTTTATTTTATAAAATATTGACACATCCCATATGAATACCATTCAAAGTGCCTTCAATTCCTTCTTTTACCATAGTTGAATCTACTCAATTAAGTCGCTATATTAGCTTACTTCCACACTCTAGCAAGTAGAATAGGGGCTAATATAATAGCTTATTTAATGTAGCTAAGTTAACTAAAGAAATAAGAATAGTTTTAGAACCATATTTCTACTACTGTTTAAAATGTTATTACTAAACGTGTTTCACGAAAGGAACTAGGAGCATTCTCAATTGTATTGTATTATGTTTTGGTAGTACCTTACATTAAAATCTAAAATCAGTTTGATTTAAAAACATGAGATTGAATTTATTAGATTTTTAACTTAATGGTTTGCTTATCTAAATCTGTGATCCCATCCCCTTGCCTGAATGCTAAGAGAAGAGACTGATTCTACCAAAGTCGCGCCTAAATTGTTTTAGTAAATGCTTATTGGTTCATCTTAGTTCTAAAGCTTGAATCGAGTGTGTAGTGTCGTAGATCGATGTAACACTGTGCTACTATCAGTTCGGGTTATACACTTATACACTAGATACGCTAATTGTTATATAAGGCTATAAGACGTGTACTCGCATTTGCAAGAAAGAAAAGTGGAAAACCATTTGGTAAAAACCACTCAGTAGACAAAGATTCGAACCTCGATCTCCCCGTCATCGGCAGTTTATTCTACAGCAAGAGTAGAACCTTAGATCACGCGGCTACTGAAGCGGGTGAAATGCATTTTATTTCACATAAGAATAATAATATGAATAACTAATTGAAGTAACCTGATTACTATTTTTTAATATACCATATAAAGATAATTCACCTTGATGCTAGCGCTCTACTCAGTGGTCCAGTTGACTTGTGTTCATCTCAACCAATCAAACCAGCAGCTGGAGAGGACGTGTTGTCCTTGTGTTATACACCAGCAGCTGGAGAGGACGTGTTGTCCTTGTGTTATACACCAGCAGCTGGAGATGACGTGTTGTCCTTGTGTTATATACCAGCAGCTGGAGAGGACGTGTTGTCCTTGTGTTATACACCAGCAGCTGGAGAGGACGTGTTGTCCTTGTGTTATACACCAGCAGCCGGAGAGGACGTGTTGTCCTTGTGTTATACACCAGCAGCTGGAGAGGACGTGTTGTCCTTGTGGTAGACAAATCGTTACTGCCCTGACTCGTCCGGAGAAACTTCGATCCCCCAAACCCTAGTTCAGTGGCGACTTGTTACGTAAAAATATAGGTATTAAGAAATTGCCAGTCAAGAAAATTGTTACCATGTAATTAAATAGCTTATTTAGGTCAATATATTACCTGAACCTTACATAATAATATACACAATAGGTTTATAAAGTTATATATGCCCATCGTACACCTTACACGCACATTTTGTATGTTATATATATATGTTATATATATATATATATTTAAACAAAACTGTGGGAAATAACACGTAAGAACAAAAATTGTTTTAAATCTGGTTAACACAGCCAACTAGTCATTTACTACTTGTAGAGAAAATCGATTCTCGTTTCTTTAATATTTTGAGACTACTATAACTTATTTTCTAAAATGAGGGCAGGGAATAATACAAAGTACAAATTATTTGGTTCAACTACAACCAGTGCACATGGCTGAGTATATATCAGATAATTACTTTCATAACTTGCGTTGGTAATTATCAGTACTTTTCTTGTTTATAAAACTATTTTTAGTTTTTTTTAAAGTTATTCAGTTCTTTAGACAAAAATGTATAAATAGGTTGTAGAGGGTGACCAGCCAAGTAGTATTTCCACACAATGAACTTGGGATCAACGACTAAAATAGCGGCGCTACGAAACGTCAAAGTTAGTACTGTATGCACCTGGGGGATAGGCAACACATCAATCTTCAGCACATAGCAAGTGACTTGTGGTGTTGAATTATGACTATTGGGCTAACAGGCGAGGAAGGCGTCTGTTTGGATCTCACTTTTCATACAGACGTTCCACTGCCAGTGCGTTTACCTCCAGTCGCACCGTACACACAATGCATGTGTGTAATCTCAGGGAACGTGTAATGAATGCCCCTCATTGTAGACGGCCAACAACTGTAATACTCTTTCGCTACGCTAGAAACATCGTGTGTCGGGGATGCCTGTGTTGACTTGCGTGGCGTGCCGGATGTATTGCCTACCCCCAGGTGCAGTGAATGTCAAATTTGACGTCTCTCTACCATTTGGTGCGTCAACCCCAAGTTCACTGCGTGGAAATACTTGTATTATCACCCCTTACAACCAGTATAGTTTTTTTTTACTTAGAAATCTGATTAAGCCTATATCCCTAAAACTAGTATAGTTTTTTACCTAGAGATCTGAATAACTATATATCCCTACAACCAGTATAGTTTTTTTTACCTAGTGTGACGTTATTTGCCACCCTACCATGTATTTCCTTATATTTTTCTAATTTTTGTGAAGAATTTCCAATTTATTTTTGTTTGAAATTAAGCATTTCTAAGTTCGGCCGCCGCTTAACACGCTGTAATGCTGGCCTGACAAATAATACTATTTACGTCCATTTAATAAAGTAAATATACAGAAGGAACAACGTATAACATTGTTTTAAATATTTTAAATAAGGAATTTTGACTTAAGGAAGAACACTTACCTTTTATTAAACATATTAATTATCTTTCTAAGAAGTTTGTTGACTCTTCTTTATTTACTTTCAATGTCGGCCACGATTCATTTCAACGCATGCGCAGATCTGTCAAACGAGTGGTGGGTCTCGTGATTGTAGAAGAAGCAAGAGAGGAAAAACGTAAATAACTCCAACTAGCGCGCTTTTCAATTCTGACAGATAAAAATAAACATTTAATTCTTTAAGAAAACATTGTTCATATTCATTATCATACAGTTCAATCTTTATCTTAGATTTGCATTATATTTGGTTTTTATCCCTAGTCCATAGCCAACGTTTTCTCTTTGTACTTGGAAGTAAAAAATAGAACATTTTTAAATTTGATTTTGAAAGATTTTTGTAGGAGACTGGGTCTTCTTCCTCGGTGTTGGTCTAACATGGAGCCAAATCTGTGGAGCTCTTAATTTAATTTATTTTTAAAGTAAATTAATGGTTATAAAGTAAAGTGCGAGTAGCAAAATGTAAAGCTAAGTAGATGTGCAAGAGCTAGACTTTATTTTTTTTTAAGAATTGGGGACGAGTTAACATTAATAAAGTGAAACAAATTTCCAAAGGTGTTGTTTCAGCATAGACTAATTCATGCGTGAGGTTAAGCCAAACCTACAAATTTAAAGTCAGATTTTTTTTTTTTGCTTTCATCAAATACCAGAATTTATGTAAGAACTTCCAGAAAGACTATCTAATTCAGAGAATTAATTAACATTTTATTTTGTCAAATTAGAATTACAACTATCCGGAATTCCATAGGTAGGATTGGGATGTGGTAAAAAAAGACATAATAGTAAACACACAAAAGTTCCAATAATTGTGATTTTATACATTTATTTTTTATTGTAGTCTAAATTACATTATATTTCAACAATCCATTTTTATTTAAATTGCTCATGTTTTATTTTAAGTACTCCCCAGTGGTCTCGAGTATTGAGAGTCGTCGTGCCACTATCTGAATTAGCCGAGGTAAATGTTTTTTATTATTATTATTTTTATTAATTTTTTTTCTCCTAGATCCTAGGAGTGGCGCCCAACAAATAGCAGAAATTTTATTCATCTTAACGTTATGTAAGCCAGATTCAGAAGACACAGAAAATTGTAATTTATATAATACATATTTTTTTTTATGAAATACTACACTAGAGATCTGAATAACCCTATATCCCTACAACCAGTATAGTATTTTTGCCTAAAGATATGAATAATCATATGTGTAAAATATATAGTATATATCTTAATAAACACATATATATATATATATAAATAGATATACCTATCTATATTTATGGTTATTCAGCTATATAATTAGGGTTATTCAAATCTCTAGGTAAAAAACTATACTGTTTGTAGGGGCTGACAAGACAAGTATAAGGCAAGTACAAGATAGCCCATATATATACATGTATAAATAGTTGCTACAACATATTTAAGTATTTTATTATGATTATTTTTTGTGTATTAATATTTGGCTAAGCACTTAAGGAACAAAATGGTGAGTATTCAAAATTGTATGTTTGTGGTTTTGTATACTAGCTTGTAATATTGTATGGAAAATAAACCAGATGATTGGTATCGGCCTAATCAGTAGAAGGGTTGATTGGCCCAGCCCTGATATATATAGCTTATATATATATATATATATATATATCAGTATATAAATAGATAAATGTCCATAGATATATATCGATATATTTTGACATATATAATTATATAGTTTAGCAATTGTCTACCTTAGTGATTTTGGAGAAAGTACTCTTCTCATGGTTCGAACCCAGCCGTGGTCGGCCAATTTTAATCTATTGATACAAATTTGTAGCACAATTTCCTTTAGAGGAGAAGAAAAGTTGTCGGTCCTATCAGGCATGTAAAAAAAAATCCTTTGGTGAAATGCATGATATGAGCTACTTTTTCAGCAAAGTGTGTAGGGTTTTTCTCACTCACTCATAGAAATGCATTGTAAAAGTCAACTGGAAACCATCACAATTAACAATAGTCTATGAGTTTTCACCCAAATGGAGTGGGCGGCACTAATCAGCCAAAGGGGTGAGTACACGCGTCGCTCAGGATGGATTAGGTAGCACATCAGGACTAATATTCTGCCTGCAAACGTTCAGATAAAAAAAAATGGATTGAGATTTAACAATCTAAAGCTGCTTCAATGTGCTTCCTCATTTATCCGAAGTAAGATCATTTAAATATCCTATTATAATAATAGTTTTGATTTTAACTTTTAAAACATGTTTTTATTTGCACTTGAAAATTAATATACTTCTTTGATAATGTGTCAAAAACTTTATTTTAACTTTAAAAATAAATAAATATAAAAATGGTGTTAATTTATCTTTATCTGGGCAAAAACTATCACTTTATCTCCAAGCAAAATTTTGTATTGAATAAAATACAAAAAAATATTTGTACTTAAAGGACCTAATGAGAAACCCGCTTTGGTGGCTGTAATGTCTAAGGTGCTACTGTCACAGTTATCTAGACCACCGATGATGGGGAGATTGAAGTTCTAATCTGGGTTGTGTGTACTGAGGCGGTTTAAAAAAAAAAGTTTTTCACTCTATTTCTCTGTCCACGCAAATTCGGGTACAATTCCTCTAAATATTACCTTCCTAATCCATTGGGAGATGTTGAGGATTATATATGGAATCTTAAATAATTTTAAATAAATATATTACAAATTTACTTGTCCAGCTTTAGTATGGAGTAGTGTACCTTTTAACATATAGGTGACGAATTTAAAAGAAACTTAATACTTACAGTGGACCCGGAGATTAACATTTTCCACAATGCCAGAGCGTAGCTTACCAAGTAGGTGAAGAGGATGGGTTGAGGGCGGCGGCATCTATACAGGCCCAGAATTCCCGCTAGGTCCACTAGGACCGGGCCAAGAGCATAGCTCGATAAGTGGCACAACAGAGATGAGATGAAAAAATACCCCAGAAACTACTATGTTAATGTCGAAGCTTCTTTTTTGAAAGGTTCCACTTGCATGTAGCTCGTAGGTAAACTGTGGTGTTTGATTTGAGCATAATGATCAAAGCGTTCGCGGTGTCAAGTAATTTGAAACTCTGAAGGTGTTTTAGTGGAAATGGGCAGCGTCATTGTACGATCTGACCAAATACTAATGTAGAGTTTATGCTATTTCGCATAAACATTTCGAGACTGCGTAGCAAATAGAAAACTTCACCTTCATTCTATATTGTGCATAAATTCTGTGTCTATCTTCAACGATACTCCACCAGGATACAGGACTGTCCAGAGGTAGCCGGGGTTAGTGAAACCCTTTGTTGTATGTGTTCGTGAATCATAAAACCCATCATTCATTGGAACCCATCCTTTGTTCCTGTTTAGAAGCTTTATTTTTAATGTTGGTTAAAAAACACACAACACTTGAAGTAGTTTCAGACCAATTTATTGACCAGAGTAATGAGTTTGTTTTGGTCAAACAAACTGAAGTTCTGTTTGTTTCCGTAGTATAGTGACTGCAGAAGACTGAGCCGTGAGATGTTAATAAGGTGAAGTATCATGTTCAACAAACGGAATCAAAGTGATTGGAGTTGAACTGGAAGGCAGAGAACAAGACTGTGTGACCTGCACTCTAGCGGCACATATGGCGGGTTCGGAGTCCAAGAGAGCGTGGTGACGGTAGAGTGACGTCATACTCTACAGTAGCACCGGGTTGGGGGTTGAAAACTCATTGGGTTTGAGATGTGCTCGCCTTTGTGGCAACTGCCTGACCCAGAAAGGAAAAGAGGCTCCCCGCGAGATGTTCCTCATCCGGTAATCCTGGCTGAGTGCCTACTCGTGGCAGCACAAATGGATGACGAGCCCTTATACAATAGGCGAGTTTCCACTTGAAAAGTTGCCGACTTATATAAGGTGTCACACAAGTGACTTGGTGGTGTTCTCATTGTCTAGAGGTAGCCATTTGAATAACCTTAGCGATGTGTTCTTAACCTTTTTATATGTTTGAACTAAGATCTTTGACTTACAGTTACACCACTTTGGCTTTCACCAGACACCGGCTCAATTAAGTGAATGTAAAGTAAAATTTATCTTCTTAATACTGGTGCCATCCAAGGATTTTTTTTAATGTACAGCCGAGTTTAACATAAAATTATTTTTAATCAAATGGTGAAATGATCAAGAAAAGTTATGGAGAGTTATGCCATTACATGCAAAATGTGAGGGCTATGTTTTTACATTAAACAAGAGGTTATTTTTTTCATACTTACTTTTCTTCAATATTCTTTTACTCGCTTTACTTTTATGTAGTAAAATGATTTTCCTATTGAAAGAATGTATTGAAGAACGTAAATTTTAGTTTCTAGAGTGGATTAAATTTACTTTCTATGACGCTAACTCGTGAATTTGAATGACAATATAATTCCACTTTTGTTCCTGATTCTGATCCTGCTCTATGGAATATTAGTGAGCAGTTACAATATTATGCTACTCCCTATGGAGTAACACAAAATTATGTATCTATACAGAATATATACAGTGTATATTTTATTTACTTTAAACTTGTTTCCATCAAAATTTGTAACCCTTTCCTTTATATAACTACATATTTAAAGTTTTTTTTCAGTTGAGCTTCTGAAGATGAGATAATTGTATTATATTTGGAAGAAGGTATAGGAAAGGTTAATAGAAACATATAAAAGGGACAAACACAATATGGCTTTAAAAGTGAAAAGAAGAACACAGTTCACACTTTACATTGATGCCAATGGACAAAGAAGTATTGATTGCCTCTTAAAGAAAACTGATAATCACCGCCCAAACCCTCGACCTAGGTTTCATTCTATCGGAACTCATCAGGGAGGATTGTGAAATGCGCAACGCAACTTCCTAAAAGAGGAAACCAAAAACAAAACACAAAAGGGAGAAAATGGAGAGTTGTAAAGAATGATAGGAAACATAGATAGTAACATGTAAAAGGTATAACATAAAGGACAAACACAGGAAAAGGACAGTGGCTGCGAATATATAATATATCTCAATAAGGAAAACCTCTTTTTGCTTTATGAGGCAATTGTATTATATTTAGAAGAAAGTGTAGAAAAGGTGAATAGAAACATATATTATTATTAGCACCACGTCTTACTACCCGTTCGGGTTATACACACTTACGCTAATGTGTAATGGTAGGGTGATTGTGAAATGAAATGGAGGACCTACAGTTTAACGTGGAGGCCTGACATTCCCTACATTCACAAGTTGTGATTAATACATGTCTTGTCAGAAGTGAAGGAAGAGTTTGGTAATCAGATAAATCTGTGCTGGGACCGAGGATTGAACCCCGGAACCTTGAACCCCGGAACCCAGAACAGAAGTCCTACACCTTACCCTTAGACCACCAGGTCACCAATAGAAAAATATTAAAGGAATGAAAACTATATGGCTTTTACAATGAAAAGAAGAATATAATACAATTCAGGTAGAAAAATAACTTTCTGCACACACTTTATTTACAAAATAATAATGTGGGTTGTGTCACATCTATTTTTGTTCTGATGGCAGCATGTCACTTCATTGCTAAATATGGGATCAAAGTCCGTAATAAAATGAACATCATCCATGTGTGGACACCCCAAAAGTGTATTTTAAATTATGTATCAAGTAGGCATAAGTATCCTGAAAAGAGATAAAAACAATAGTTTTAATAAAGTTAGTAAAAAGAAACAACAAAGCAACATTTAATGTTTTAATGTTTTATAGGATGTACAAACAAACAATTCATGATTTGAATTAATAAAGAAATTAATTTTGTATTCTAATGTTCCATCTTATTGTTTAAGAAGTTTATGAGGGTATCAAAACATGGCAAATTGGTACACAGTAAAATAGTCATTCAAACAGCAATTACCCCCCCTCCCACACACACACACATACAAATAAATAAATCCATTTATAATTTATATTCCCTAAAATATTTATGTTAAGATGTTGATACTTGTTTCTGCCTTATATAGAATACTGTATCAGTAAAATCATGTTACGTCAATTAGGCACAACATTTTCCCACAATCTGAAGAAAATATCTGAAATGGTTTGATATATTTAGCTGGAGAACATAAAAGAATCAATTTTACAAAGTAATTTTTAAATAAGTTTCAAACAATTAATAAATTAGAAACTTTATTATACAAAATTAAGGCCAAGAATGAATACAGAAATGTGAGAAAAAAAAAATCTTACAGTATACAAGAGAAACAAATCAAACGTCATGTCAAATTAACACATGCAGTAACATTTGTCAATAATAATAAAAAAGGTAATTGATAAACTGATCCTAGGTAGACATTATACATTCATACATACATAATTAATCACACCGTTCCCTTATAGGGTAGGCATGAAACTGTGCATATAGCTAAAAAACAACACAGTACTTTATCCATCCTCACTAGCTCTCCCCACATTTCTCTATCCTAGCATAATCTCTTTGTTTCAATCACAGCCATACAGTGAGACACACATGCTCTTTTTAACACATTCATATACAATATTTAGCCACGTTTTCATGGCCTAACCTTTACTTTTGATCCACACACACTACCTCCATATATCAGCTTCGTCGCTCGATCAAAAATCATCCTCTCAACATGCCCAAAAAAAACATAAGACACTTATTTCACATTGACTTAATGGTTTCCTTTTCAACCCACCCTCCTTCAGCACCCATTCATTACTGACCCTGTCCATGAGTTTTTCCACATACATTTCTTAGATATCTCATTCCATCCACATTCACCTTAATCTTGTGTTTCTCCTGACAATACCATGCTTAACACCCATACAACAATGTTGGTTCTATCACACTCTTATATTATGTGATGTTTTTACAAAATCATTAAATTGATTTAACAGTTTTCCATTTATATTATCATCTTTGTTTTAAAGAAATTTACATGAAGATCCATTCTGTATGTCACCATATTCAAAGGATTTAATGCATTCTGCAAGTCATTTTCACTCTCAGACATTATAAGCATGAAATAGCACTCTCACATTCACACAGTCCATTTGTACAACAACCGTGTCCTCACAAGGATTCCTCAGACACTTATCCATGACAACATTAAGCAACCATGGGGACATAACAAAACCTAGGCTAACAACCTGTTATTATTACTAGCACCGCGTCTTACTACCCGTTCGGGTTATACACACTTACGCTAATGTGTAATGGGAGGGTGATTGTGATATGAAATGAAGGACCTACAGTTTAACGTGGAATCCGAACCACGGCGGAGGCCTGGCATTCCTCACATTCACAAGATGTCTTGTCAGAGGTGAAGGAAGGGTTTGGAAATCAGATAAATCTGTACTGGGACCGAGGATTGAACCCCGGCCGCCAGTACAGAAGTCTGACACCTTACCCCTAGACCACCAGGTCACCTAACAACCTGTTCAATGCCAACCCATTAGCTCAAAGATCCATCCAATCTAAGTCAAACTTTACTTCCATCATACACTGTCATAATTGAATTTACTAGTCATGCATCCAAACCATAGTCTTTAAGAACATTACATAACATACTCCTATTCACCTGATCGTACGCTTTCTCCATATAAACAAATGCACAATACCCTTTTTTTCCTTACTGCCAAACATTTCTCATTCAATTGTTGCAATGCAAATATCTGGTCCATGCAACCTCTAACTGGCATCAAACCCCATTCCACACCCACAGTTTTTTTCAAGCACCCTCTCAATTAAAACTCTCCCAAAAACTTTGCCTGGAATACTCAACTAACTAATTAGCTTATAATTCTTCTATTCACTCTTGCTGCCTTTGTCTTTGTACAAAGGAACAATGACAGCATTTTGACAGCCATTATATGTCTCCAGCATAAAGGAAATTAAAAGATATTTTTTTGTTATTTTAGATAATTGAATGTATGTTCAAATACATTGTTATGTGTCACCTACGAAGATCGTCACTAACACCATACTAAGTCATCAAGTGTTAATTGTTTTATAATATACCTAAGATTTTTACTCAAAAGTCTTGGACATGCTGTATCGTACAATTTAAGAAAAGCTTCTTACGTTTGAGAATATTTACTTCCCAACTTTCCTTGAATATGATGAGAAGAAATTGTCATGAACATTCCCATAGTGTTTTAAGTCAAACCTACGATTTTAATGGATGTAAATGACGGCAGCTCACAATAGTTTAATAACAATGACATGTGTAATCTTCTATTTTTCCATTAATGAGTTTTGTTTAATCAATGTGATTATACTTAAATTGCATTAAAAATGTATATATGTTGGAGTAGATTACTGGATTATATATAATGTAGATCTTTTTGATAGTATTTTTAGCAAAGATAAAGTCAAAGGTATTGTTTGATAAGTATTATTATTAAAAATGTTCAATTTGACAATATCAATAGCGAGATTAGAATTAGGTGCAGTAAGCATCTGGGACTGAATTGAGATATCTACACTTTGAAGAGAAATAGGAGAAACTGATAATGTACCTTAGTTTACCCTGAAAGGTAGCAAAGCTTATTATAAAGAGCCATAGTGTAAAGACTCAAGTTGAGACTGCTATCTTTCAGGGTAAATGAAGTGTACATTCTAGTATTATTACAAAAGTATATATATTAAGTTTCTTAAATACTTACAATCATGCCATTCGTTTGCGCGGAGGCGAATCTAACAGTTTATCCAAAGGTGAAAACTCTGAACAGACATTTTTGCAAATAGCTATCATTTTATCATCTGTTCTAGTTTCAATTGAGACTGGTTCTCCAGCATCAGAGTTTGAAAGGGAAGAAAGATCAACTTCACAAACACCTAGCTCTCTCAAGGCTAGTTTCACCTGTGAAAATAAAACCATGCTTGTAATATTGTCATTGAACAAAATTGGAAAAAGGGAGAGGAATTATTGGTAGCATCAAAGACAGTACTCATTCCAGATGAGTCATAAAAGATTTGAACAAAAACATTTAACTTGATATTTCCTGCAATTCATTGGAAGCGTTTAGCAAGTTTATTGATTTCAGATATTCAGCCAATGTTTCTGCAACTTGTCAGACAAAAGGATTGTCAAATTTTGCATTAAATTGTCTTATATTTAAAATTTGAGCAATATTTATCATTTGCATCTGAGACAGTTGTAAATGAATATTCAAAGTGTATATGTTTTGAATAAACTTGTTCAAATAGGCCCTAGTGTTTGTTGTTAAAAATGTTTGATTGAGCAACTTGATTTATCAATTTTAAAAAGGTTTGGAGAATTTCACTTCTCATTTGCCACACCTGTGGCTACATTGGAAAATATGTTACCCGCCTCTCTGTTAGACCATGAGAAACCCAATGCAAGATGTAAGGGAATTAAAACTAATAGTAAGGGATGTAAAGGCTTAGTTTTGTGGCTAATTGGTAGTAAATATTATCAACAAACAAATGTGTTTGCATTTTCTAACACGTTCTTATGAAAATTGGACTGTACAAGATCGGACTGATTGAATGAAAATTTGTGGGAATAGTTTGTTAGGTGATTGGTCAGTACTTGTTTGTAAGAGTTTATTTATATTTGGTGTTAAGAATTACAGTATATTATTTTCTTAGACTTATTCTTACTATTAGTTGTGGATTTATCAATCAAATAAATTAGACGGTCCAAAGAGTGAGTTTCTTGCCTTACAAATGTAAATTTTTAAATTCATTGTCATTATTTCTTCGTTCAATTTTTTTAGCGCTATTTCCCAATCTTCCAAATATTCTATTAATGTTTTTGAGAATATATAAATATATATTAATTTACTTAATAGCCACAAAATATTCAAAAAATGTTTTGTCACAATGCAACTTTAATTCTTAACATTTAAGTATAAGCTAATTTATTCTTTGTCATAGTATTTAGAATGTGTTTACCAATTATTCGAATAAGACTAAAAATAGGAACTATTGTCTTATTTAGTGGTTATATTTTTCTAAACAAAAAATAAATCAATTAACCTACTTGAGAACTATAAAATATGTTGCTGTTTGAAAACAATTTTAATGATTTGATAAGGCTCTAGTTTATAATGTCATAATGCCATCACTTTTTAACAAAATTTTCTGTGAACAGCAATAAAGTATTTAGTGTTCAATGGTTGGTAGCTGTGTCTGCCTAGTTTTTTGTAGTGGTGATCAATCCATTTATCACGTCATGTTAATTTTAGAGGTAATTATGTCTACTTGTTTTTCAGTTATGTGGTCGGCAACTCAATACAAATTTCATTCATTGATCACTGTGCTCAAGTTTTACTGTAAAACTAGTAGCATTTCCTTTTAGATTAAGAATTGGGTCCTTTGAGAACTTTAAAAAATCCTCATTACTGGACAGTTTGTTTTATTGCATATTTTTGTCAATTTAGAGACCTACATTTATATAAAATATTAATGAATGCTTAAAAGGAAAGAACTTACATCTTCTGTTGTCATGTATAGAGGTTGGACACAAGGAACTATCTTGCCAGGCTTTAAATGAAGAATGATATCTTTCAACTCCGAAAAAGAGGAGTGTGAAGAATAGCAAACACGATCAATGTCAGAATCACTATAAAAAAGTTTCTGAAAACAAAAACAAAATTAATTAAACGATTTTTAAAATACGAAAGAGTTTTAATAAAGTACTTTACATTATAAAACCAGATAAAATCAATGTTGCTAAATATGTTTAAAAGTGAGTGGAGACTGTAAGGTTGGGAATAGTCCTATGAACAGTGACAAATTAGTGAAACTCAGGAAATTATGATTCCTTAAGGCTCCTATAGGAAAATTACATCTAGCAGCAGGACAACTCCTCATGCCATAGCTCCAAAGAATGAAGGACATGGTTGATGGCCAGGACATTAAGCTGCTTCCCTGGCCACCACATAATCCAGACCTAAACCCTATTGAAAATTTATGGAACATAATGGCATATCGATTGTCAAAGCAGAAGCCTAAAAATGGAGTGTAATTGAGAATGGTAGTCCATAGCCTATGGCAAAAAGTGATGTGTGAAGAATGTATGAAGCTGATCCACTCCATGCCTGACAGGACCAAAGCATGCTACACGGTTAGAGGGGTCCTATTGACTACTACGGTCGACTTACCACTTCTATGGTTTTCGATGACAACTAGCAGATGGTATCAGTAACGCCAACATTGTCTAAAATTAACTTTTGTCACCATATTTGGAAATAATAATTATTTATTAATTACTACTATTATTATTACTAAAAATATTATCAATCACTATTAACAATACTTCCCCAAAGATTACAGTATAATTTTACTTTCCATAATCAAATTTAAGAAAAGAAAGTCTAGTAATTTCATTTTAGTTTTTCTTTTAACTCTTGTGGTAATAACAGGTTAAATAGAACGTGAAATTTTACATTTAATGGTATTATATTC
>CABFVZ010000350.1:421690-443401 GCA_902151445.1 Timema monikensis
ATAATTTTCTATAAGAAAATTGGATATTTTTTAAATAAAACTTATTTATTTATAACAATAAAAACTGATATGGGATTAAATGCTATTTAAAAAATATATATGTTCTTGAAAAAATTAATAATCAATACTAGGCCATCTACATATCAAGGTCAACAATATATAAAAAATAAATAAAACAGTCATATATGTTTCTTGTATAGACCTAAAATTTTACTGTCAGAAGTGACAGCTGATAAACACATGTTTTTGCAGATCATATGGTTCGGCGTAGGGATACATAATTTGGTCTAGTAACTTTTCAGAGCTGTCAGATGTCAGCTGTGAGCTGTCAGTCAGCACCAAAGAAGTCGTGTGAGACCTATAGACATGGTGATGTTTCCCATTAAAAAAAAATCTATTGAGTCCTATTGATTACTTAAAATGGTAATGTTACCCAATTATTTTTTTTGTTAATTTCCTGAGTCCTGATGATTATTTAACATGGTAAAGTATTTCTTTTGGTGATTTTCTAAGTAAATCCAAATATTGAAATGTGTAAAATTGTGTGTTTAATGGGTGGTCTTAAACTTTTTTCTGACAATGTATTATGTTCAACTATTAATAATTGAAATGATAAACCTATAATTTATTCAGAAAAATGACATAAAGTTCTCTAAGTGATTTTTATTTTCTGGTATAAAATGAAGTTATCTAAAAATATTTTCTGGTATAAAATGAAGTTATCTAAAAATATTATCATATTCTTTAAATTGAAAAATGACACCTGAACACCAGAATTGAGCCTGGGACCTTTGACATAATACGCAAATGCTCGTTTGGTGTCCAAGGTCATTTTTCACTCATATTTGAAGGAAGAGTCTGTGATGGATGTCCGGATCAGCTATATATGAGTGATCAATTGAGTTCACAAAATATCAGATAATGCAGCCACCTTACTTGGGAGAGCTTTATGCTGCCAATAGTACAATGATAATTGTACACATGCATATATCATGATGGATTGAATAGCCGATGGTTTGGATAGCCAAGCTCTGCTTAAAATGTGAGTGAAAAATGACCCTGGACATGTGATGACTTCTGCAGGGCTATTATGACCACAACGAAAAATGAGTGTGTGGCAGAGAGACATTAGACTTTGCATCAAAAGTTATTATGGCCGACCACTTTGCAAAAGTAAAGTCCTTATGAGCGCAAGTATTTTCTTAGTAGAGAGACGCTAAGTTGCACAGACATTTTACTTGTCCTTTGGTTTGCGTTACAAGGTTATGTATGATAGGTTTTGTAATTTATTAGGTGTTTTGTGTTACCCGATTTAAAATTGCCATCTCATTAGCTCTATATAAAAATCTCAAAACGTTTTTTATGTGTGTTTCACATAATTAACTTTAAATAGGCCTATATAATAGTGTAGGCCACGAGTGGGGATCGTACGCTTACAATGAATGTTAAAATAATATTTTCTTCGAAACATAACACTATCAACACATTGATAATTGGGACATTACGATATTAAGATTAATTGTTCATAGGTTTTATAGTAGGTGGAGGTTAGTTAGGCTTCAACCTATTTGGGATGTTAGTAGTCTGCTCACCCACCTCATGTAGCCACATTGATCAAGAAGGTAATCTCTTTGATATAATTTTACAATGGTGGGGAGGTTGGGATATGAATCCTATCTCGGTGTGATGAGTGGTTTTATTTTTCTAAAGGTTTTCCCACTCTCCCTCTACACAAATCTGAATACTTTTATTCTATAACTCACTCTTTATATCTATTCCCTATTAGGGTAGAACATGTGGATAGATTGGTTGACAATAAAATAAAAAGGTAGGCCTAATCTGTTTAAAATGCCTCTACAAAACTTTAATAATGTAATCTTATTTAAACTGAATCGTACATAAAGAAATAATTACTTTCCACATTAATTTGCGTTGTGGGCCTATGAAATATCAGCCAAGACTGGAAATAACTAAAATAAGCACTTAGGCCTAATGCAGTTTGGTTTAGGCCTAGGTTTTTTAATCATAAAATGTTTACTAAATTTATCTGAAACCGATAATTAGTAGTTAGACCTATTTATCCTGAAGTGAATAAATTTCAAACAACTCATTATAAATAAATATAATATCTTTATATTCTTGATCACTTAACTAAAGTCACAAGAATTCCTTTTAGATAAAATATGCGTTTTATTATTTTTAAACATCCAAACCACCCTTTCGTTCACTTTATTGTTAACTTAGTAGGCCGACTGGGTATAGATGCCCATTGTTTTGACATTAAGTTGTCGAAAATATTCAGTGTACACACTATTTTTGGAGTTCTTGAATGCTTTCATAAACTTGAAATAACTAGTTTTATTTGCAAAGATCTTCACACAACATACTACACTTGTTCCAGTATCAACACAAATATATGAAAAATAAAGCATTGAGTTGTAAAGCATACATATTACAAAAAAACATTATTTCTTTATTGGCAACTTTTCACACTAATTCATTTCCCCGTGTGACATTACTATTTGAATGCATATTTCACATTATGATTTTTTAACTAAAATATGTTGTGTGTATTGAATAATGTAGGGTATTTTTTAATTTCAAACTGTAGGCAAACAAAATAATGCAAGAGATTTATTAAATTAAGCTTAGTTAACTCTTTCTTGCAAATAATGTGACTTGTGATCAGCTGTTTAGGAAAATAAAAATATATGAATAATATTCAGTCATGAATACCAGCATTCTTGAAATAAATGTACCTAATTTCTAGCTTCTCTCTTCTTAAAAGGTAATATTATTTGGAAAAGTGTTACCAACTGTTGGTGCAAACCGATTTTATTTTCTGTGTTGATGCTAGAAGCAAAGTCAAAGCTAAAACTAGCAGACGATACAACGTGTGGTGGTCATAATAACCCAAACACTATCTTTTCCTTGAAAGTGAAGCTAACTAGCGGTAGCAACTAACTTTGCGTCAAATGGTCATAATAGCACTGCTGGATAGCTCAGTGGTTTAGAGTATTGGCATACTAAGCCAATGATCACGGATTTTATTCCCATGTCCAGGTGTCATTTTTCAATTTGAAGAATATTATATTTAGATGTGGCTATAAACATAGTTAGCAAATGTAATAGCTTGAGTATTCAATCCATCATAAAAATATTATGAAGTAGATTTAAACTTTGCAGAACTAACATTGATATGACTTGATTGCACAAATATACTAAGTTTATTCTAGTGAACATACCATAGTTTCATCGACATTATTTTTAAATCTCAATGCTGATGGTTTGATTGTCTTCAAATGTATTTCTGAATCATCAGATTTGTTGATAAAGCCAGAAAGCACCTTTTGCAGCTCATCCTGTGAACAGCAATGAACATTTTACTAAGTTTGAATCCAACATAAATTTGTTTTTATTAGACTAGAAATGATATATAGTATATAGCCTAAGGGTAAAGGAATATGTGAGCAGTCTACATTTACTACTACATTCTACTCTAAAGGTAAAAGATTACTACTGATCGATAATGAAGTAAGATTATACTCTGCAATCAAGTGTCATATTCTTATTTACTGTGGCGAATAACTAGGTCCTATAATAATTAGTAGATGCTGTTGTCTCCACTCTTGATTTTCTTTCTATGTTGTCATTCCCTTCCCTCCATATGGAACTGATGACATTTTGTCATATTTGCTTATCTATAACTTTCATACTATTTCATCAAAACTGCCGTCATAATCCATCCAATGTATTCCTTGCTAAAAAGACCATACATTTCAATTCTCAGTGAGTGATCCAGAACAACTCATGGATTGTTGGACCTTTCTGTGTCCTAAAGTAATGTATTTATGCTTGTTTAACTTCATGTTATAGTCTGTAGTGGGCAAGTTGAATAAGTAATCAAGAGTATGCGGTTTTATCAATTAGTTTACCATATAAAAACCAATTTCTTATGTTATCTTGTTTGTTTGTAATCAACTTACTATATCTATCATTGGCATACTTCTGGTTGACTCTTGACCTGAAAGCTTCTTACTTCAGAAATGGCTTAATTTTGACAATATGTTCTCACATGTCTATTTCATACCCTATGTCAAATAATATTAATTTTAGCTTATAATATATATATATATAATACATACATATATTAAAGTTATTGATCTTCTTATATAAATAATAAATTTCAGGGGTATCCAGTTAATCCCAGGGGTCCGGACCCACCAGACTCCCATATTTCTACGCCCTTGCTTGCCACCACGTCTACGATAGATGGACTTAAGTTGCATTTGTACAATATGCATGTGGTGGTATGGTTTAATAATGATTACCATCTTGAAGATCTCAATGAATTTATTCTGACGTGAATAGCATTTACAAATGAATCTTGGATTTCAGAGATTTTAGAAAATATAGCTCAACTAAAGCAGAGGTGAGTCTAGACTGCAGTGATGATTTACTAGTATCTTATCAAGTCTCAAGAATGTTCAATTTTAATTTATGTTAGTTTAAACAATGATGATTGATGATATGCTGGCAATATTTTGAACTAGAGTAGGCCTATACTTGATTATGTTAGAAAAAATATAAATAGTTGACTAACCATATTTGTGATTTTTAAATATTTCTGTAAAAGATGTAACTGCTTAAAGTTTAATGGTATACTGTTTTTTTTTTTGTAAATTATATCATCCTATAAACCACATCTCCAATACACTTTAAAAACAATTATAATAAACTTTGCAATAGTCAAATACATGTTTTTTTTGCTAAGCCTAAATATGACTAGAACAAAATTTAACTACACTAGTGAGAGATCTGCCCAACCTACTGAACTTTCTTGGCAATAAATAAATTGCTTAGTTAGGATTCAGAGCTCTAGCCTTTGTTTAGTACTGCCCTTCACTCATCAGGTTTTCCCTCCTCATGCAATATCTTGTCAGAGTTGAGTATTCCTATCTCTCACCAGAAACCTTACCTATACACTGTGAGATACCAATTTTTCCAAGCTATTTTGAACCAATAAAATTAAGTTAATGTTGTCTACCATATAAAACCAGAAAGATATAATAGAAAACTTACTGTATCATAACAGTGTATTCTGCTTAGTTTTGGGTCATTTGTTACAGCGTCCTTAATTTCAGGAACACATTTATAGAAAGAATAAACTTTATCCGAGACATGGACCTTGGTGTCAAATTTATTGGCTACAATTCTAAATAGATACTCTGACCCATACAAAGCTGTAAAAATCAAAAAACCAATTAACATAAATTTTGTTTATACACTCATATGCTACAATGTTTAACTTTATTTTCTTTTAAAATCAAAATCAAAGCCAAGTGAGATTTAGGGTGAAAGTTTAAATGGTAAATGAACACAACCAGGATTTAACCTACTTCGGTAAAAAAAAAAAGTAATTGAATATTAGGACATTTCTTCAATGTAGAGTAATATTAACAATTAAATAATCAAAAGACTTCTTATGTCAAGAAATATTTTAAGAATCGAAATCTTTCGGTAAAAAAAACATATTTTGTTGAGACTTACATTTTATTAATGGTTTATAGATATGGTAGACTGTGAAATATTTCAAAAACTATGTTAGCTAGTTTTAAAAATATAAAAAAAATCAAGGTAAGTGAAAAGGATTTTATTTTATTCAAAGTATGAACCAGTTGTAGCCTATTTGACCTGTCTAGACCTGATTTGAGCCAAAGAAGCTAAGGATTTGGAGTTACTATTTGGTATGGAAGGATCGCTAAGTAGACTTAGATTTAGCAGAAGCATTTTTACTTTCTCATATAGATAAATTATTGTAATCACTATAATTTTCTGTCTAAAGATTATCATGAATCTTGACATTTATGTTGCCCTGAACCTAAGGAAAATTGGGTTTTACAAATGTGTCTGTCCCTGTGAGTTCGTCCCTGAGCTATAGGTGAAATAATTTAATCAATTTGATTGTTAAATTCATATCTAGGTGCATTTTGATTATTTTGATTCTAGCCCTCTATTTAACATGTTGAGCCAAGCTGAAATGATCAAATTTACTCTTCAGACTAAATTAACTTTTTGGCCACAATCAACTCGTAACAAAGCCTACATTAATGGAAAGTGGGCAAATGAATTTATTTTTATATATAGTTGTCAAAAATTGAGTTATTTTTACTGAGGCCCATTGGAACAGTGCCATCCAGGTGAATATTTTTTATGGTGTCCACAGCTTAATGGTAGCCCCCAATCCCCCCCAATGGGACACACTACTTTTTAAAATCATGTAATTCAATTTATTAGAAAAAAAATCATAATGATATTTTGAAATAAAATGTTTTATTATATATCCAGAGATGTTCAAAATGGAGAAAATATGAAAATATACTTTATTTGCATTTGAATGACTGTAAAAAAAGGAAAGACCAAGGGTGTAGGTATGTTATCTGAGCCCAATGCGGTCCCACTCAATAGCTATACCCACATTAATAAGACTGTAGAAAAGATGAGAATGAAATTAGGGTTATGGTCCTAGAGCTCGCGCTGGTCTGAGTGTAAAATTCACTTGCAGGGCTATGTACCACATAAGTGATACCTAATATGTGAGCATTTGAAATTTTTAAGAAATGGCTATAATGTTCATGTTAAAAATGAGTTCTGTGGAATGTTTATCATGATAAATAAGAAAGATCTTTCACAAATTATAGTAAATCATATAAGAAAGTATTTACAATTGTGTCACACCAACTATTTTCAAGTGTTACTATGAATGTAATTGATAATGAACAACTAAAGCGTACTATTTAGACTTAGTCAAGAAAATCATAGATAATTATAACAGCAAACTAAAAAAAGTAGAGAATTTGGTACAAACCTTTATTAATTTCAGTTTAGTGAATATAGAATATATATTTAGTAGTAAGTTATTTCACAATAGTACAGTACTTTACTTTACATCCGTTACTGTTTCCAGCCTGGCTCAGTATTTTATTCAAGGCATATAATTTCCACTACAGGCTTGCTAGGCCTGTTGTAGCTTCATATGCCTTATAATCTAACTTAATACTATGACAGGGACAACATACAGACTTCGGCTGTTAATTCATCACTGTGAAAGGGTACACCCACATTTCACCATTGATAAATTTTTTGGCCATGCCGGGGATTGAACCCAGGACCCTTAGCTCAGTAGATAGACATGCTAACAACCGAGTTAAGGTGTCGGTTTCACACTAGTACTATAGTCAAAACATATTTTTAGTGGAAGGAATGGCCATTTAGCTGATTTTTGGATACCCATTGTAATCACACTTTAAATTCCTGGGTTACCAGATATATTCTGAAATTCAATAGTAGTTTTGTTATTTACATGAGAATTATGGCTTTAATCACCAATATGAATACAAACAAAACTGCAGAGATAGAAATTTTACACAATACTGATTCAAATAAACTTTTCTTTCTGTGTGTGTGTATGAGCGAAATTTAGGCTGTCTCAGTTTATTTTATTTTTTCTATTTTTTTCAGTTTAGTCCACTATTTTTAGTAATTATAATGATCACACATGCTCCAATGAAAAACCACCACAAAAATAGTAAAACATAAAATATACTTTAATTTGTGTGTATTCCCTAATCTCAAAATCAGTGATGGCTGTTGTCACACAACACTTTTGATGTATGTTTTCATTATACTCTGCGGCTACGTAGTTTTTAATTTGTTTCAATACTGGTGTTGCGGTAGAATAAACGGTGCAGTTTTATATCATGATTTTCCTAGTAAGCGAATTCTAAAACTTTAAGAAGCTAGAGTTGCATATGAGCATCCTGGTTTGACATAATCAGAGTTTATTTTTAGGTATTCACAATCAACTTCATTACACACATAGTAATCTTGTAAATTGAGTCCTCTTCTTCTACTACATCATCTAAAGAATTATAAGATTCATTAGGCAAAAACTATGAATAGTAGGTAACCGCTTCTTGTTTATTGTAATCATCAACAGCAGCATTGTTAAGCCCCTTTTTAAAGATGATACCATGAAATAGATTGCAAACTTGAGAGCATTTAAATTTCACCTCTTTACATTACATATTGAGACAAAGTCACAAGATATATATATATATATATATATATAGAGAGAGAGAGAGAGAGAGAGAGAAAGAGTTGGGTTGACCGTTAACATCAGATAGACCAGCTTCAGTGGCCAAATGTTTTAAAGTGTCATCAATCTTGTGATGGACTGTCTTCTGATGACAGGGAGATCGAGATTCAAGTCCTAGTTGGGTCTACAGAGGGTGGTATTTCTTAAATGGTTTCCCACTCTCTTTCCACACAAATATGGGTCGACTCCCTCTAAAATGCTTTCGTCCTGGTACCTAACATTTCAGAGTAGTTATAATTATGTCTATAACCTGAACATGTGCTAAGATGCCTCAGTAAAAGAAGCAACACCATAGAAACTAAAATATGAAAAATAAGTGAGCAAAAATGAAAATATTAGTGTAATTGAAAACCAAATTAAAATAATAACCAAACTAAGCTATTGCACTTAGAAAAATTGAAAAAAATCCACCAACGTGGTGTAAAATATTATGATCTACTATCTTGTTAGTACCTATTAATTTTGGTTAAATGATAAATAATCTACCTAAAATGAAAAATGGATATAATTTTTCCAGGATGGCATCCAATACACATGTTGAATGTGTCAAAGAGTTTTAGGCATATAATTACAATGGGTATCCAAACGTGTTTACCATAAATCAGTTTAATGGGAACTACTGTCATAATTAGTCTTAAACTTTACTAATGACTTTTGTAGATAGAAAGACAAACATAAAATTACAACTTTATAGCTCTTTTTTTATTTTTCTAATAGCAACAAAACACCTCACCTGGTACAGTAAAATTAACATGATACTGCTGTCCCCTTTTCAACCACTTGCTTGTAATTTCACAGATTATTTCTAAAGATTTTTCTCTTGAAGGAAACCAATGATATGAATTACTAAAGAATGTTGTGTCCAAATACAGCGTGTCGATGGTTTTTGCTTTGCCATTTATTGAATGGAGTGCTTTGAATTTCTTAATATCACCCTTTAAAATTCTAAAATCTCCAGTGTAGAGAACAGTGCATGAAGCAGCTTCAAACAAAAACCTGAAATATAAAAATAGTTTTAAATTATTGAAAACAATACAGTATATATTTTACATATTATTTTAATATGAAAAATAATGTCAAGTATATTTCCATCAATGGTGGACACCTTAAATAATAATAGTATGGCTATAAAGAAAATATTACTAAACAGCTGAAGTTAGAATGAATCTGTGAAGACATTTGTAGAACTTGAAAACTCATTATTTCATTGTGATATTAAATTGTAGAAAATTTCTGAATAAATAGTGATCATATTTACATCAGTCACAAGGATAAATACAGAAATTATCGAGTAAGCGATAAAATAATACTACCTATATTATCAAGTAAGCAATAAAATAATACTACCTATTCAATTAATCTCAGGAGTTCCATTTAACACACTAATGTAGTTAAGAAATTTCTGCAAATGATATTAAAATTTTAAAACCTTACATAACAGAACCTGGACAATGTCCTGCAGGAATTGTAGAAACACTGAATAGTGAATCGTCTGAAGAGAATACATGAATTAAACTTGAAATATTAGCTGGTAATGCTATTATTTTATTTCGTACATAATATAGTCCATTGTTTAAAAGAATTTTGTGAGTGATTTCACTACAATATAAAAAAGTATTTGGTGATTGATGTAATAAACTTGAAAAGGCAGAATCCTTTAAGCCGCGCATGTGATCTAAAAAAGAAAGATCAGTTTTAGAATGATTTTAATTATTAACAAAACCATAAAAATTAAAACAAAAGATCTGTTATATTTCTAGAATGGTAGGAAAATGTATATTATGAACATCAATGGTGTCCTCGGAAGGGTGAATGGAGATAAGCTTGAGTATACTTTTTTTAAAATCGTAACCTGCACTGGTGGTCACACAGTCTGATGAATCGGGTGCAATGGGGTATGTTTCTTAAATGTGATATAGTACTGGAAATTTCTAAACCTCTCCTCATGTTATTGCAAACACACTTGCTTTAAACTACCTTCTTCATTCCTAGATCCTTCACCTCTGACAAGACATCTTGTGAATGTGAGGAATTCCAGGTCTCCTCCGTGGTTCGGATTCCACGTTAAACTGTAGGTCCTTCATTTCATCTCACAATCACCCTACCATTACACATTAGCGTAAGTGTGTATAACCCGAACGGGTAGTAAGACGCGGTGCTAATAATAATAATAATAATAATTCATTCCTAGATTTTTTTTATCACCGCGTCTTACTACCTTCTCAGGTTATACTCATGTATTATAATTACTCTAACGTGGTATGAATGAGGAAGAAGGAATTTTAGAGGTAATTTATCCACATTTGCACGAAAGGAGAGTGGGAAACCATTTAAGAAAAACCACTCTCAGTAGACCTGACCTGGATTCAAATCCTGATCTCCCCATCTTCAACAGGTTAGTCTAACATGAGAGTGACACCTTAGACAATTCGGCCACTGAAGCGGGTGCCATTCATAAACTTGGGAATAAAATGTACTAATTAAAAATATAGTTTTTGTTAGTAAAATCCAGACCAGTAATGTATATGTTTGTATATTTACTATGTTTTAGTATGACACATTTACTAGAGAAGAGTTTCCTGTGTATATAACTTAGGCTATATATATATTTTATATATACATACACACACATACCATTTGAGGGTCACACCTTCACAAAGCAGTCTATCACTTAATTGTATATTTTTTATGTTTTGGTAAAAGGGATGAAGTGCTGATCCTGTTAAGACATTTTTCACACAAACCTCGGAAGAGACAACTTTTCAAGTTTGTGTTGCGCCTGAAAACTGAGCTCAGCAGCTCTTAATAATTCAAAGCACTATCAGAGATTTTCTCCATCACACACTGACTTTTATTTTTTTACATTCTAGTGCTTAGGCTTCAAGAAGGTTTCTTTACAGCTGTATTCCATACTATCTCATCTATCAAAACAAAATATGGGCTTACTTGTTGTTGATTTTAATAAGCACAAGAAGATTATAAAATATAAAAGTACAATGTAAAGTCAAAATAGATTGAAAAATATGGCATTATAAAACAAAAAAAATGTCATAGTACATCTGAGGCAGAAGCAATCAAATTCTTTTAATGAATCCCAATACGATTTTACAAAATGGTTTATTTGTTTGATAATCCTTATATTTAAACCATGTGATGTAATAAGGCCAAGTTTAATAACAAAACACCTACTGTGGCTCTCTGAAGACATTTTGACAAATTTTCCAAGTGCAATTTCCATAGAACATATTTGTATTTAAAACATAAGAATGGTTAATTTATATAATAAGGTTTCACTCCATGCATAAAAGAACACTTGAAAATTATTTGTATTTTGAAACATCATATCAGCATTGAACCTTTAAATGAAATAGTTTCATAAATAATCTAAAAAATAATCAAAATAATTAACAAAATTAAAAACTTACCCGTATGACAGTGGCTAAGAAAAAATGAGGTACATTTAAAATTCTTTGGCAGAAATGAGTCAACTGCAACATGTCTTAGTTCTTTAATAAAACCATCAAAAGAACTCATTTTCAGTCAACAAATCTGTCCTGTTTTCCTGAAATCAAAATAAAATTATGAAGTTTTACATAATTTGTCAGAATTGCACATACTGCAGAATACAGGATTTAGAAGGCACTAACGATTAAAGCAAAATTAAACTAACCCCATTTAACTAAAGTCATTTTCTGTTGTTTCTTTACATAAATTAGGTGCCTACATAAAATGTAGTAGCACTTAGTAAGACTTAACTACTGTAAAATTATAAAATAAGAATACAATTAAGTGAGAAATGAAAACTTGGGCACAGAAATTTAATCCAGGCCCAGGCTGTAATTTTTAACTTAATGTATTTTGATCCCACTATTGGTATCAGAACCAATCCTGTGGACAGTCATCATTTAGTCTATCAGTTTTTGTACAAATGAATAAAAAAGAAAAATATGCACCATAGTTGGCACCATAACTTAGTAGACCATTTTTAGTATTTATAATCAGTCATCATTTTGGACATGAGCTCATTTTTGTTGTCCGAAGCAAACCAAAATCACTTTCAAGGGTTCTGAAAAATTAAATTACTGTTTTGACAATAAAAATTGCTTATAATCTCTTTCACTATTTAAAAAATAACATATTAAGCATTGAAAAAATGTATACTGTAGATAGGCTTTGTCCAATCAACACTTCTCAAATCATTTCCCTGGCTTCATGCCATTTCGACACAGTGATTATTATAGATTAGGCCTAATTGTTTCAATGTGTCAGCATTTAGAGTGTTTCCTTGAATCTAATATAGGTATTTTAACTATTGCATATTTTCTTTAACCACTGTTATGGCAATCTGCAGATTGTTATCTTATCACTCAACAAAAGAGAACCAATACAGTTTCACAGTTACAGGGTGGCTACAAAACATATTTTACAAAATTCCCTGACCTTACCAGGTTTTCCAGGTTACATTTTTCAATTTTCCCCGACTACTTTTTTCCAATTTGAATGGTGGATGATGACTTTTGTTATTATTGATCACATATTAAAAAAAGTTTGTATCTACTCAACATAAACAGCTTTATCAGCTATTTAAAAAGTTAAAATGTTATTTTATTTAGGTATTATTAACTTTTGTTTTAGTGTTTGGTTGCAAAATTAATGGGATATTTTAGACATAATTTTAATTCCCTGACTTTTCCTTATTTAAAGTTAAATTCCCTGACATTTCCGTTTTCCCTGTCATCCAAAAATTCACTGACTTTTCCAGGTTTCACCTCTTTTCCCTGTTTGTAGCCCCCACCAATATTTACACCCAGAGACCATTGGATTAGTAAGAAAATATTGGGCCCTTTATCTACTTCACTTTATGAGCTTTGATATCTGATCGTAATAATATGTAAAAGTTTTACAGTCTTAGAACACCTTCAATAGAAAATAAGGCATAATATCCGAGATAAGGCTTAGTTCCCAATGGGCCTTAGTGCTTAATTTAGTAGCAATTTCCAAAGTAAATAATGTTATCGGCATCAAACAAAGTGATGAAAATCGTCTCTTACATGCTGCTGTATATAGACATTTACTTACAGGTGGTTTGGCTAGATTGGTTGTTTTTAGAAATATCCACGAATTAAAATAAGATTTAAATTAGGTCTCACTATTTATACTATACTATACAGCAGTGTTTTAAGACTTTTCATAAAAGTTACACTTATAGGAGATCAAAAATCATATTTAATCAATTTTTAATATATACGTATATATATTTAATTAGGCTAGGCCCAGATTTAATACTTTGTGACCATTGTTAGTGCAGCTATGTTGTGAGAATATAGAAGCATTTTGATAACCTTTGAATGAACTTAAGTTATGCAAATCAGACCATCTGTATCGGTTCTGGCACTTATCGTTGATTAACAGACCTTTGCCTGAGCCCTCCTATCTCTCGCCCCTTCTCCTTTCCAACATCTGCAGAGGCATCTGATTAACTTTTTGTAATGCTGAGATTAAATCAATCATTTAATTACTTTAATGATTGTCAATTAACAAAATAAGTCAAACAGCAAAAAGGTAAATATGAGAAAATGCACTCAAGTCTAACCTATAAATGGGCTAATGATGTGACCAAATATAGGATTTTCAACAAGTTTTAAGCCTTAAAAGGTAATAATCAGGATATTATGTAGGTCCAAAAATGTTATAATTAAATTCAAGTATAAGCTCAATTTTTATGTTATTTATTTTAGGTATTTAACGTGTATTTTCTGAAATGACTGATTGCATCAGCACACGAGAATTTCTATAAGCGAGAGCTAAAGGGCCTACATGTTTTGCCAGGAAAGTTATCTTCACATGCCTTCCAGGGTTCTTTCACATGCCACAATCGATATGAGACTGATGGCTTTACTTCCCCTCTGAATGAAGTTGTGATATGGATATTTATCGAAGAAAAATTCATTGACCCTGGTTGGATTTGAACTAACAAACGAGTCCTGAGCTGAGCCCTTTACCAAAAAGGACAACCAAGGTCAACTATAGGTCCTATAATGTAAAATAAAATGGATGGAAGGAGAGGGGGGATTAAATGATACAAAGCGAAATAAAGCAAAAACATATTACAGTATTGAAAGAAAATTACCACTATTTATTTTAATCATTCATTTAATTTACCGTGATGTATTCAGTCAACTCAACATATCGGTTTCTAAAAGGTCATGATTATTTATTTAAATACTGGCCGATGATATAAAAAAACTCATAATTTAATTTACTTTTTTTGCTGCTGATATTTACAAGATTAATGTTTTAAGCCCACCTGAAAGTTTTGGGGAAAATCAGCTTTTTTTTCTTATCTAGGCTATACAATGATGTGAATTAAATAGAGGCCTATATACCGAACTGTAAGAATTTTCAATTTCTTCAAGGTAGTTTTACTGTGAGCCGTCCCTTAAAAAACCATCTCACAGTCAAATAACAGCTATATTAGATACATGCATACACTCAAACTAGAAATTGTCCTGTTTTCTGTATTCTTCAATTGAAAACATCAAAAATTGGAGTCAGATTTATAATTTTATGATTTTAGTATTATTATATTTTTAATTTTGTTGTATTTTTCAAAATATGATACAATTTCACTTGTCTCACTTCCAATTAAAAAACAATAATAGGTACTATAGAAAACCTCACTTGGATATGATGTATAGTTCTAACTTTACGGTATTACCTACTACCAAGTTGTATCAACTGGTTGACACAAGATCATTAATTATATTTTAGTTACAACTCTCATGGGCCCAGTTCTTTGAATACCTACTGTACATTACAGACTATACTATATTTATTATTACAGCCCAAAAAGATTAAGCCAATGCCACGGCATATAAAATGTGCCCATATGAAAACTAGGTGGATTTTCTACTTTCGCAACCTCACCTTGGCTTGCACATTTCTCAGATCCATAACCAAAGACAGGACTAAACAAGAGTAGAAATTGATTCTCTACTCGCACAACATCACCTCGCCTTATACCATGTTCAAGGGGTTGTGGACAAGTCATAGAATAATGAATTCTGTATTTTTGCGTCCACTCCTTACCTTGTAGGCACCATCAAGGAAGACAGA
Source organism: Timema monikensis (assembly GCA_902151445.1). Classification (NCBI taxonomy): domain Eukaryota; kingdom Metazoa; phylum Arthropoda; class Insecta; order Phasmatodea; family Timematidae; genus Timema; species Timema monikensis. The sequence continues at coordinate 436,965 of CABFVZ010000350.1, forward strand.
GGCAGAATCAATTGAATTATCACCAAGGATGCTGATGCATCCCTCTCATGTCTTTTGAGTCCAAGGATAAAAGTGAAGCGCACCTTTTGCCCATCCTCTTATGCAATCGGTGTGGTGTTTGACTGGCAACAGTTTTACTTACTGTTTATTCTTCTGCAAAAGCAAATATTACTTTACATTTCTTGCTATCTTAAAACTATCATGAAATCACTAAAGGAAGGTACACATTATGTTAATTTAATTACTTATATAGCGAAAATAAATTCTAAGGATTAAAAAAAAAGACTAATAAAATAATTAAGATTATTCGTTAATAGCTAAGAATGGCATTAGTATACCTAGTATGATTTTGGTAGGAAGAACAGTAGAAGTTAGTTACTAAAGTTACTAAAACAATTTTAACATATTCATATATCAAGTCATGTTATCTGCAGATGTCAATTTTGATCTAGATATTATCAATACCTAATTATATATAAAATAACACAAATAATAGATTAAAATGTTCCAAGGCTGGCCGCAAAGAAATGTTTGAATTTTCTATTCTTCCAACCAAAATAAAGGTATAGGTAGTAGCACTGCTGTTACAAGCATTGTTGGTGAATCACATAATATAGGTAATGCAGTTTTCCATTAAAAGTTTGGATTTTTGAAGTTGATGACTCAAATATTCTCATGCACATTCATATAAAGCTTTATGCTGGGATTTTCATCTACTTAATGTTCATGTACAGTGACATAGCATCACACATAAGGTTCGCTTAACATAAAGAAACTAGTGTATCAGGATTTCCATAACTTAACTTAACTCGAGCAAAATCCAAACAGTGAATTTGGACCGTTTGAGAAACAAATTTTTGACTAAAATTAAACTGAATCACTTAGGGCAGATTAGGCTACAATTATTTACAATAAAAGCTTAGTGGATATACAAAATAAAGTGTAGGCCTTAACAAGAGGCGTCTATGTGTGCGTGTTTGCGAAACACTGACAATCTATACCGAAGATGTAGTCTATATTTCATACACAAACTAATGAAGTACTAAATAGGCATGTTGATGTTGCTTGCAGCATGATTGGCTAGCTATAACCTGTGGTACCCTTAACTTAGCATTGACTTACCATTAAAGTTCTCCCTTGGACAACTCTTAGGTTAAGTAAACATTAAATTAACTGCGCCTTGATGACCTGGTGGTCCAGGGGTAAGGTGCCAGACTTCTGTGCTGGCGGCCGGGGTTCAATCCTCAGTCCCGGCACAGATTTATCTAATTTCCAAACCCTTCCTTCACCTCTGACAAGACATCTTGTGAATGTGGGGAATGCCAGGCCGCAACCGTGGTTCGGATTCCACGTTAAACTGTAGGTCCTTCATTTCATCTCACAATCACCCTACCATTACACATTAGCGTAAGTGCGTATAACCCGAACGGGTAGTAAGACGCGGTGCTAATAATAATAATAATAATAATAATAATAACTGCGCCATGATGGCTTTCATTTCAAAATACAAGGAGAACCTTTACATTACATAATTTGAAAGTTAAGTATACGTTAATCAATCCTGGAATACACACTATATTGAACTATTGAATTTTTTAAAGTGACTTGTCAACCTTCTTTAGGCTGTATTTAGTAAATTTAATAAGAGTTAGTGAGTACAAAAGGCCTACTCATGTGTCTATATCATTAGGCTCACAGTAAACAGGAGTGCTAGTAAATGTGAGACTCTTTGCCGAGTGCATTCGGATGGTTTTCCACATGTGAATTATTAATATAGTTTTATTATCCCCTTATCTACAATAATGCCGTTGCATTTATTATTACTCTTATCCTTACCCCCACAAAACTAGTAAATAGATGTACAATTCCTCAGCCTAGATCTAATGAATATTCTTAACTAACTCTTACTAACCTCTATTTATTGACAGCCTTTAGTGTCAAAACATAAACACAAGAATATAGAAGGCAGAGGATATGCTAATATATATAGGGGGGAAAATACAAAGTTAAGTGTGAATAAGATTTTTTAGACCTATAAAAATATATATAATAATATATAATCGCTTGACAAACACTTAATTTCGATAAAATGTTTCAACTAGCATTGCAATTATTCTATGGACTAATGTTGGTATTAGTTAATTATTTCTTACATGTCCAGAAAAAGTAGAAAGAACACTTAACCTTTAAGATTGTTTTATAATTCCACATTTTGGAATTATTTACTCTACGTAAAAGCATATTTTTTAAAAACTTGGATCATTTACTTATTGGTGCGTTAGGCATAGACAGAGTATACATTTAAATATTGAAACACTGTACTCCTCTCGTCTTCCTATTTTTAAATGTCAAGTGTCAAATAATGTAAAAGAATTTAGAACCTTGAAACAATAACTGTTATTAAGTTGGCAGTATCGACCACCTGTTGGAATTAATATGGCGGCGTTCAGGAGTGAATCTTGTGTTTGAGACGTATTGAGTACGTTGTTCTGATTTTTAAGTTCCGTAATTGTGTGTCAAATATGGATGTTGTGCGCAGGACTCCACGTGATGTTTTCCAAGATACAGTAAGTACAAACATGTCATGAACGCAATAATTGTTTCCCAATTTATCACTGTAAATTGGTTCATACTGTCATGTGTGATTTCATGGTTCCAATTTAATCATTGCGGTGAATTGCAGCATTTAAAAATTGTCATGAATAAAATAAACAATATTTGTGGTATTACGATTTTAGATTTCCCGTGTGACTAGTGATTTTATTTTTATAAATGTTTATTAAGACATGGTAATAAATTTGACTCTATAAAGGCGGCTTTTACAAACTTCTGTCATAATGATGTGTCTTAAAATAGGCATGTGCTTATTATTTTTTGACAGCCTACTCCAATTCATAATCTACACACTTTAAAAATTAGTAATCCTATTATATTTGCTTGGAAGATTTAAGTACTGTACTTACTGTAGTCTTAATGTAATATTTTAATAAATTTTTATAACTTTTAGTCCATGCTTTAAAATAAGCCTGTGAGTAAGCTAGCCTATACCGAAGAATATGAATATCCCAATTATAAGATTCCAAAGTTAAAAAAATAAAATAACATCTTGCTTTCCATTTGCTATTTGGACATTTTTACTAATTTTTTTTGGTTAGGCCTAACGTTTTTAATAATTATTTTACATATATGGGCAAAGGTATACCTTGGGCAACATTTTGTGCCACCAGGGCGGCTAAAAGTCTACACATACAGGCAACCAAAATAGCTACTATAGGCGATAGGCCTATCTTTCCCGATCAGAGATGTCAAATAAGGAAAAAAAAAACTAAGTTAAGGAAGTAGGGACGGTTAAGATTTAATTTTATTGAAATGTGCCTACATTTTTGTGGAGAGAACATGGAGATTTAATTAGGAATTAACACCCTCATTACACCTGGTTGGTATTTGAAACCCAGCCTTATAGTCACTAAAAAATCAGATTAGATGAGGTTGACATTTAGTACATGTGATCACTGATGTGAGAAGGCCAAATTAAACCACTAAAATAGTTCTTAGGTGTACTAATTAATAATATTGAGGCAAAGCATAGGGCCTAGCATAGTCAAGGTCATAGCTAGGATTATTATTATTATTAGCACCGCGTCTTACTACCCGTTCGGGTTATACGCACTTACGCTAATGTGTAATGGTAGAGTGATTGTGAGATGAAATGAAGGACCTACAGTTTAACGTGGAATCCGAACCACGGTGGCGACCTGGCATTCCACACATTCACAAGAAGTCTTGTCAGAGGTGTAGGAAAGGTTTGGAAATCAGATAAATCTGTGCCGGGACCGAGGATCGAACCCCGGCCGCCAGCATAGAAGTCTGACACCTTACCCCTAGACCACCAGGTCACCAGCTAGGATTAGATTTCAGGAGGGGTGTAAGGACTTAGGCTAAAAATAAAAAAAATATCATTGATTGAATGCCTTTTAGATGCTATTGTTTTTAATGTTAACCAAGGGGGTTTGAATAATGTAAATGTTATGAATTGTTACTTAGTTACATACTAAAACAATTAGTAAAATGTTATCAATGTTGGCAGCAAAGAAATGTTTGAATTTTTAAAACTGTACTTCCAACCAAAATTGAACTTAAATTTTGGTGTGTGAGCCTATAGAATGTACCTATCATTCAAACATGATTGAGTAGTGCACTAATCTTTGGTTTGGAAATATAAACTTAAAAAGTGTTTTAAAATATTTTGAAATAAGTTTTATTTTGAAAACTGGAACTAGTTTGATGGAGTTTTTATCTATAAATTAGGCCTAAGTTAACTACTGTAATATAGTTTTTATATAACTTATAGGCTTATAAGTATATATTATATAACATACTAAATTCTTCAAACTATAATGTGTGTAGGTTTTTCTATCATACTAACAGATATCAACTATAATAATTTTTTAGAAATAAATTTTATTTCATTATTAGTTCCGTGCCAGGGGCAAGACCAGTTTCGGTATCTTTTCCATCCCAAACATGTAGCAAAATTGGGTGTAATTTGGTGGGGAAAGAGAGCTTCTGATTTAGTTAAAAAAAAGTGTGGTCCCAGTTGTTACAGTCATTAGCTTGTTCTAATCAGGACTGTGGACTCGGTACGCCAAGCCTCTGATTCCGACTCCTCTATTTTTCTACTGTATGAGTCAGACTCTCCCAGAAATGTATAAAGTATATTAATTACTAATACATTTACTGCAGTAAAATTTTCCAGTGTAGATTACTTCCTGGGAAGCTTCTTTAGCATTTCGAATTTATATTTGAATTAACTTGTCAATCATAATTACAAATATTGGTCTTAAAGTATGGTAATAACAATATAATGTTATAGTACCTATTTTAAATTTTTCTTTTCAAGCTGGGGTCAGTACATTTTTACTATACTAGGTCGGAGAACGAATCGCAGCCTTTCATGTCTTTGATTTCCACATTTTACGCTAAACCTTGTGTTCTGCAAGTGTCAGGTGTCGAGCCACTCTATTTTATATGTTGTAAAGGAGGTTTTCTAGTCATCCAATTTCGACAATCGTCGGAAGCACATTTGTCTTCTGGGCTAAATGTATCGCGTTCGATTCCGAACATCGCCAAAATATATTACAGGGGAAATAGGGGTTTCCTATTTCATAGTGATAATTAATTTACAGCTAAGGGAGAGTTAAGTTAGTTTGTAAATCGTGTTATAATATTATATAATCATTTGATTCTGAAAGTGCACATTTAATATCTTTAGTGAACAAATAACTATGTGTGTCAGTGATTTAGCATAACTATGCTTATACAACCTAAGGTAACAAAAATAGTTAAAAAAAAGTAGGCCTATCGGTAATTTTTTCACTGCATTTTAGTAGGCCTACCCGTTCGGGCTATACGCATACATTAATTTATGTTAGTAGGATTTGGGATGAGGAGGTTAACACTCTTAAGAAAATCACCCCTATTTCCTTGGAAGGAGTGAGAAATCATTTGAGGGAATAACACCTACATAACACCCGACCGGAATTCGAACTCCAATCTCCCCGTCACCAGCACTCCAGTCTAATCCGAGGATGACCCGTCAGAACATAACGGCCGCCAAATTTAATGTTGAATGTCTGTATTCGTGTGAAACGTTTATTTAACCTCGATGTTATTTCAATGTATTTTAAAATATTATATTCCTTTACTATGTGCGGAAAATCCAATCCATAGGCTTGTTCTGAAAGTATAGTCATGTTCTCCCGATTGAATTGGTATCTGTGTTAACGACCAGAGCGTTTCTCCGTTCGTGATGTCGCGCTGGTTACGAGATTTTATGACCAAGTCGATAGACACCAGTTTGGTAACGCTTTCCTTAACCGAACTATATCATTCTGTTTAAACCAACGAGCGGAGAATTATTGTGTGACAATTTTAGAACAGCATGACCTCTTAAGAAAATTAACGAGTACAGGTTCACCGTGAATGAAGATGTAATAATAGTTAATGGATAACCATTAATTATTATTATTAGTAAGAAAAAAATGAAAGTAAATAGAGAATTATGTAAGTCGAGAAAATAATCACGGCCTTTAACATTATTTTGTTCTCTGTAATATATTTTGGGGGATTTTTAAAACGAGTTAAGTTTTAATATTGTATATTTATATTATTTATCCAATACTATTCAGGGTGTCTACCATCCGGGAAAATCAGGGGAAACGGGAATTAGCCGGGAATTCGAAGTGATCGGGAAAAAACGGGAATAAGTCGAGAATTTGGTAAATCACAATAAAAATCCGGGAAAATGATATTTTACTCAAAATATGAAATACAATAATCAGTAAATTATGTCATTTTTTTGTTTGTAGCTGTATAATGTATTTTTAATTCAAATTTTAAAACTTATTATTATTATTATTATTAGAAAAAAGATTAAT
>CABFVZ010000350.1:450188-494313 GCA_902151445.1 Timema monikensis
GCGTCTTACTACCCGTTCGGGTTATACGCACTTACGCTAATGTGTAATGGTAGGGTGATTGTGAGATGAAATGAAGGACCTACAGTTTAACGTGGAATCCGAACCACGGTGGAGGCATGGCATTCCCCACATTCACAAGTTGTGATTAATACACGTCTTGTCAGAGGTGAAGGAAGGGTTTGGTAATCAGGGTAAATTATTGTGATGCCAGCTGGTGTGATGCAATCGTGATCGTGTTCAAACCCGCCTGGTCATAGTTCAGGTTTCGTCATCCTACCCATTTTGTAGCATTTGATTTTTTTATGGGGAATGTGCCCCATTGATTTTTAAATTGTTATGGGCGAGTGTGCCCCATTGGTTTGAATCCCTAGGAGGATGCTGGTGTGGTGTTTTATGGGAGCCTCATTGGTTCGAGAGCATCACATTCTACAAACGAACATAAGCTAAATGAAATAATACACACGGTTACAAAAACATTGAGACAAGAGGAACATCTCTTTCCACCAAAGAGCATAACGATTCTCCTTTTAACATACCTTTATTAAAAAATACATATATTTACTGATATCTCAGAATCTAGGCTATTGGTTTTATAAAATATATTTCAAATTAAAGTTTTTTATTTTTAATAGTTCTACAACTTTGTAACTATAAGTTATTTCGCATCGCAAATAGCTGTGGAGATATGATCAAAATTGGAAATATCCGCTTTTGTAAGGTACCCTCTAATTCATTTTCCCGTAAAGATGAGATGCGCCATTTTATTTGTAATGTTAAACAGTTTCTAAATACAAATTTTAATCAAAATTGATTTTTTCACCCTTTACTAAACTACCTTTAATTTTAAAGTTAGATATCTATTTCCAAAAAATCCTCTGGGGCACCTTTATGAAAACTCTATATACTGAGTTATAGCCCGATCGGTAGAATGATTTCGATTCTAGAGATACAAACACACAAACGGATAAACAGAGATGGACAGACGGCAACGCAAAAGTTTATAAAAAATGGTTTCAGGGGGTCATGAAACATAAACATCCATCAAAGTCTAGAATTTGATTTTTTACGATCACATTACTTATCTCTTTGAGGGGTCGAGAGAAAGTAAAACACTTTTATTACTTTACTAGCCCCCTTCCCCGTAAAAAAATATTGTAAAGAATCCTGTAAAACAAAGCTTCAAATCATCCATCATGTCAATATAAAAACAAAACTTTTTAACTTTTTTTTTAAAATACTGTTCTACCATCACTGTATAGCCCCCTCCCTCTTTTTATCCTCCCTCCTATTTTCATCTCATTCCTCTTTCCTCACCCCTACCCCCCGCCCATTTCACCAACCCCACTTTCCCTTCAACAACTTTTTTTTCCAACGACTATATAATATACTATCGACATTTTTATGAGGAATAAATTAAATTTTCAAAATAAAATATAGCCTATGTTACTCGCTGATAATTTAGCTTTATATTGATGAAAGAATTTTTAAAATCGGTCCAGTAGATTTTGAGTTTATCCATTACAAACAAAAAATCAAATCTTTCCTCTTTATAATATTAGTATAGATTTCATATATATGTCAACAGATGTTTAATTCAAAGAATATTTATTGTGCCACATTTTCTGACGAATTAACATAACACACTAATGTTTGTATTTCATATATGTTAGGGAAAAGGCAAATTCATTCCAAATCATTTAAAAATTAAACATGATTACATTCTAGCTACTATTATTAAAACTTCACATTAAAGGGGCACAAATTTTGTTTCATTGTATGGATTTGAACTGTTAAGTACATTCACTAGTCTCGCATAATAACTTGACCAAGGATAGCAATGAACTGACGTTTAGATAGCTTCTTACATCCTAATTAGAGTGTATTCTCGCCTCCGCCCATTCTTGTGGCGTCTCTGCTGCATTTAGATCTAATGTAAATGCATGTTTGGGTGTGAAACGTGGTTTCTTACCTTACATGGCGGAAACAAATTTAGGGTGTTCGAAATCAAGTTACTTAGGTAGATATCTGGTCCAAAAAATTTATGGGAATACTTGGGATTGGAGAAGGCTACAAAATGATAAGTTACATTACTTGTACTCATCACAAGACATTGTTAGGATAATAACCTCTCGTACAGATTACGGTGGACAGGACATGCAGTGCGAATAGGAGAATCTAGAACCTTGTTCAGGGTATTGACTGGCAAACCTAATGGGAATAGATATTAGGAAGATATAGATGCATACCAAATTAATTAGAATTGATCTGAAAGAAATAGGATTTAAAGAGGTGGATTGGATATAACTAGCTCAAGATGGGGATAGGGTGTTATGAGGAGTATTGAATAGAACTAACTCAATGTAATGATGTGGACTGGTTAGAGCTAGCTCAAGATAGAGATAGGTGGCCTACTTTTGTAAGTGCGGCAATTAACTTTCAAGTGCTTAGTATCATAGAGTAAGTATAAAAAAGCACTTCATGGCGTTAACTCGCAATAGAGCAATACTGACCGAGCAGCCACCGTCAGTTGACGAAGACAGTGTCAACTTCCGCGGTTGGAGGGTGTCATGTGGTAGCACATAACCATCTGGCTGTTAATTTCAGTTTTATAGATCGCAGCTGCTACTTTTACATTCAAGTAGCTCCTCATTTTTGTCCTTATGAGGCTGAGTTGACCCCGCTCCAGGTCCACTGATTCACAGAAAATCTAAAAGTGCTGAGGATCGAACCCGGGACCTGTGGATCTGCACCAAGAAAAGCTGACCATGAGATCACAGAGGTGGTCTTTTGAATGTTGATCTAGTGTATGCTAGCAATATTTGGCAAACTTTACTTTACATCTAGATTACAATTAAATTGTTTTGGGCGGTAAGCTTAGCAGATTGCTCACAGGTTCCAAGGCCAGGGGACCTGTATTGAATTGCTTGCGGTGAGCCTACTTAAAAAATTAGTGTTTGTATAAAATGTTCATTCTCTTAAGTCGATCACCAAAAGTTTGCAATTAAGCCGGGTGTTGAACGGTTATGTTTAGATGTGGAATATTGTCCTAGATAAGTTAGTTTTAAGTCGTTTGCTATTAACTCAATGTTTGACAAATTTACATAAAATACCTAAACATTATATTAAGAACTGCGTACAACCTGAACAGGTAGTAAGACGCGGTGCTAAAAAAAATTACTAAGATAAAATGATTCCTAAATAACGCATATAGTAATATATTAAACTTTGGGGACTATATGCAGTCGATCATGCATGAGCTTCAAATGGCTTGGTGAGGGTGTCGGGGCTGAAATGGTACTAGACTATATAATGTTTTCTTTTGTTTTTAAAATATTCTAATTGATTTAGTAAACACAATCAAATCTTAAATTGTATTTGCTAAACACCTTTTAGAGAGACCATTCTCACCATAAACCCATTTATTATTGGTTTATTATGTCGATAGTGATTCTGTTTACAAGATAGGTGATTTCTCCACATTATATTGCCATCCTGGATTGATCACCATCTCTTAACGTTGTTCGAACAGAGCTAATGTTTAGAAAAATCTGCAAGATAGCGTTTATGTCGCTGAGGATAAGCTGAAAATGGATGCAAACGTTCCGTTCCGTTAATAACCAAAAATATATCTTCGTCTGCGGTGGAGTGACTGTAAAGTCTTGGGATGAAGTTTTGGAGATGGGTAAGTAGGGTGAGGGAGGCGGTGGGTTAGCAGGTAGACAATCCTCTCTGGCTATTATGAATGAAAACTAATTAAACTAAAATTAAATCGTCTGCTCATTTTTAAAGTTAAACTTAACTCGATTTAAACATTAAGCTCATTGAGTGGTCAAAGCTCAAATCCCGAATGGGTAAACAAAGGGTGCATCTTTTTAAATGGTTTCCCTTTGACCCTCTACAAAAATGTGGGTACATTACCTCTGTTTTAGATATTTATCATTATTAACACACTAGGGTCATTAATATAAAATATAAATATTAATTATACTAAGTGTGTATATACAGATATGCCGAACTAATAGAGTGAAAGGAAACGGGGAGTGGATGTTAAGTATTTAAAGCACTATCTCTACATGATGTCGAATATGAGTATTTGTCAATTACGGTTATAGCCTCATCTACATATTATTTAAATTAAAAAAATGATATCTGTACACGGGAATTGAACTTGGGACCTACAAACTATGTTTTTATAGTTGTTATAAAACAAATTCGTTACGTCTGAAAAAAGGGGAGGAAATACAGTAGAAAAAAAATTGACAAGAAAGGACATAAAAAAGCGTGATTGAAAATGTAGGCCTATATGTGTGTTATTATTGTGGAGGGGTAAAAGGGGAGGTGGAATATTGATGTAGACATTCTCGGCACAAATGAACATATTTATTGTTAGTGTCCATCTGGACACGGTTGTAAACTGAACCTAGCTAAAACAGTAGTGGCTCGCAAATTATGTTACGTGATGCAAATTTAGGTTGTCGGTGCTATTCTTTTTTAAAACTTTATTTTAGCACCGTGTGTCTTACTACCTGTTCAGGATATACGCCTTTGTACACAAATTTCATCTCATGGCCAACATGACTAAAAAGTAATCTATCTTTATTTATCCAACATATGCATAATTGTACAAATATATTAACGCAACTTTAAAAATAGGCTTTCATCTCTCGCTGTATTCTTTGTTCAAAGTCATTTTTAAAATAATTTCTAAATTTTTTTGCTAAATAGTTAATAAGTGGTGTACAGTGTTCTGGACTATTCATTTATTTAAAATATATGTTCTTAATTCCAATTTAAATATGATCTTAACTTTAAAATTGAAATCTGGGAGCATAAATTATACTATGGAGAATAGAGACATTAAGATATGAAATAATTCTGTATTGACGGAGTTTTAATTATAAAGGCCTAAATAATAATTTTATAACAATTAAAGAGATTAATATTTTGAAACACATAAATCCGTTCATAAGGGCGTACCTCATTTTTTCTCGATATAGTTGAAAAATTATTATTGTAGTATAAATGTTAATCGAACCCGGACCCTTGTGCTTGGCGCACCAAAGCTTCACCAGTGAATTACCTACTCAGTATTTGTACAATGCTAAGAAGTACTTATCAGTCATACTTTAAAGCAGAGTTGGTGAAAGACGTGGGGCAGATCATGGCTCTTTAATAGCAATAATAATATATTATAGACAATAATTATTTGCTACAAGTTATATTCAAAAAACCATTTAAAATTAATAAAAATTGTTCAAACTGCAGCATAAAGCTACCCTGGATCAACGATGGAGTGTGTTTCGGATTGTTATTAAATGGCCGACAATTTTACACATATATTACCGACTAACCCTTAAAATATGACCTATAAATGACCCTAACACAGGATTAGCCCTAGATAGCTCAGTAGTAAGACATTGATGTGTTAGGTTGGAGGTTCCAGATTTGGTTCCAGATTTCAAAGAATTTTCAAAAAAAGTTAATTATTCAAGATCAAAAACATAATATAGGTTTGAAGTCATTTCACCAACTGACTAGCGACATGGGCTTTCAAAAATTCCTTCGTAAAAGCGTTTCATTGCCTGGGAATCCTTTTACATATCTTCTGCCATCTTTAAGCTTTTCTGGGTCTATTTTTTAAAATAGTAAAAATGTTGTTTCCACTATTATTACACTTCACACATCCCTAAAGACATTAAATGCATTTATACTCAGCCACACTGACTTGAAAACGGTGGAGAGCCAGGTGACAATCCCTAAAGAGAGATGGTGATGTGTCAGGACGATAAGCTATACAAACATGCCAAAACCACTAGTGACAGATTTATGGTTTTAAGGACAGACAGCTAGTGACTTGAAGTGAGAAGGGATGAGTTGTCTGCTCTACTCTGACCAGGCCGTTCTGTTTCGGCTATTGCGGGGTTGTATCAGATCTATTTTCATAATCCGGGAGCAAAATATGAAGCTCCTCAGCTCGTATTATTATTATTATTATTAGCACCGCGTCTTACTACCCATTCGGGTTATACGCACTTACGCTAATGTGTAATGGTAGGGTTATTGTGAGATGAAATGAAGGACCTACAGTTTAACGTGGAATCCGAACCACGGTGGATGCCTGGCATTCCCCACATTCACAAGATGTCTTGTCAGAGGTGAAGGAAGGGTTTGGTAATCAGATAAATCTTTGCCGGGACCGAGGATTGAACCCCGGCCGCCAGCATAGAAGTCTGACACCTTACCCCTAGACCACCTGGTCACCCTCAGCTCGTATTAGTTTTTATGAGTTTCATATTAAATATTAATGTAAATGAAGTACCTCTATAAAGTTAAAAGAAGTCGGCATTAATTAATTTACTTCCCCCATATGTAAGTGTGTAAGTATACAAAATAATTCTTTGCATATTGCATTTATTTGGCAAATGTTTACGCATTTAATATTTTTTTCAATCAATAAAGTTCCTTACATACTTCTAAAATTCCAAATATGAAATCTTTGCATCATTTGGTTTTTCTAGAAATGGTTGCATTAGATGCCAAAATTTCACACATTGAATAAACACTGTGCTTAAAATATACATTTAATTTATATTTAATACATTGATCCAAGTTTGGTTTAAGAAGACCTACTAATATAGGTATCATTATTATATTATTCATTTTGGATCATTCACCCTTAAGGTGAGAGTGTAGGGAACGCGAGTTAAGAGAAGTGTTTTTGCAGTTTTTATAGCAAAACATTTGTTTGACCAAAATAAATAAAACGTTGCTCCAGTAAAAACATAGAGCTTAATTTTATACCCAAGGACATCAACAGTTGTTGTATTTCGTAATGAGCATAGCGCCATTAGATGACTAACTCTTTAAATGAATAGAAAAATTTGTCAATAAATTCCAGGACACCCTTGTCAGAAATTCAAGAACTGTTGATATCACTATGTGAAGAAAATTAAACTCTTTTAAGTTTTTATTGGAGTAATATTTTATTAATTTTGGTTAAAAATAGTTTTGTTATAAAAACTGCAAAAACACTTCCCTTGACTCGCGTTTCCTACATCCCCACTTTAGCTCATCTATGTCATCGATATCAGAATCGACGATGATACTTAAAGCGGCTCTCACCAAATCCAACTAGTGCTCAGCATTCATACAGCTCCTCTTATAAATAGAGGAACTCCTACATACGATTGCAATGCTCTGTATAGTGTTTGACGTCGATATGAGTGCCGTTACCGTTAATTTTCGGTATTAAATAACTCATTCTCCCATCGTCCACCTAAATATCCTGAAATTACTCAAGTAAAGTGAACCACTTTTATAAACATGAAATCTCCACTGGCTTAAGTTTATTAAACAACCCACCTGACCTATTTTAACGATAATAAATATGACCTACTATTTATGTAACTCAACATCGCTTAAACCTACTTAATATTACGTTACTTAAATACATTAATATATTTTAGCTCAACTTAACCCAACTACAACTAACATAACCAAACTAAACTTTAATCCATACTTGACCTTGTCAAACTTAACCAAATATAAAGCAATTTACTACATTTTTCTATGCACCTAATGTATTTTATATATGTTTTTGTTTCGGCCCACTTGCGTAAGGGTCATTTTTAGAGTGAGGCAGGGGCGCCCACAGGAATTCTTCCTAAGGGGGGAGGGGGGGGGGTCCAAAGTAAAGAAGTTAAAAGTCCATAATAAATCAAACCCATTACAAGTATGAGACTCATACTTTGAATAAAAATACAAATTACTTAATGAGGCTATATATACAAAACAGACAGGGAAAGCTTTACATCTATTTAGTTACTTTAATGATAAATAACGATTTTAATGGCTTATAAATATATTCTTAAACTGAAGGGGATTTAACATTGCTAAATCATTGCTTTGTATTATAATTTTATTTATATTTCATATTCGCGTACCCGGTGGACCACCCCCGTGTGTGCGCCCCGTGTGGATCACGGTATATTCTATTCATCCTTACCTTAAACGTTCCTTCCCCGTTGAGATTGCAGAAAAAAAAAAGCAAAATGTAAGTGACTGCCAGAGAAACATTTTATTAAAGTTGGAAATCTTTATAGAGATCTTGGTAAAGAGAAACTCGTTATTAATTAAAAACCATCACCTTTACTAGGTGGGCTGGCGAATATTTGGCGTGTGAATGAATATATATACACACACATACACACGCTGGCAAATTCTTGGCATTTATATACATATATATATTTACACACACACGCCAAAAATTTGCCAGCCCAGCGAGTAAAGGAAGTAAATATAATATATATATATATATATATATATATACACACAATTATATACACACACCTTCTACCCTGAAAGATAGCAAGCAGTCTTAATGACTAATTGCACTATGGCCCTATCACATAAGCAACAACATAGTGGAACCAATAAGGCGAGCTTGCTCCAACCTTTCAGGGTAAACTGCGGGAGCAATCAATGGCGATACTCATCCATACTGGAGCTTCTGGGCTGCAGCACTTTGAAATCAATCAAACCATTTGGTCAAAAGAGCCAAATACCTTCCACCACTAGAAGAAACACACATTCTTTAACTACATCCTCGAAGATTCTTGAACGTGACCACAAGAAGGACGTCAAGACGACAAAAAATGATGCACCCATTTCACAAATATGTGATCATTCACATAAGTTGAACCTCATGGCCCGAGAACAACGTCCACTCTAACACACACACACACACACAAAATACAAATCATAAAGTCTTCCATTAAAACATTATTACATTATTTAAACAAATATCATATGTGGAAGTAAAAAAAAAGCGAAAACATTATATCTGGTTTTATTGAGTTAAAAAAGGTAGTGGCTTTGGCGACTTCTTTGACATAAATTTATCAACCAAAAGGGAGAATTTAGCGATATTCAACTTTCGGATACCTAATCATATTAATGATATGTTACACCTTCTTGTTTAAAAAAAAGTGGCAGTTTGAGGTAGGTTGACTGATCCACTTATATATATGACATTTAGCTAAAAGTGTGGAGGACATACACAAACATAAACATAGACAGATTGTTCGAATACTTTTTTTTTTATCGAGATTAGGGAAAGTATTTATTTAGGTTTACTCTCTTTCTATAACATATTTATTAACATTTATTTCTGAGTTATAGTGCGCTTACTGTTAATTTTAAAGTTGATTTAGTTCCGCCTTAAATTATAGTTCCAGCTTGTTAAATACCCAAATCAATTTTATCTTATAAAACAAGAAATTTTATTTGTGTAAATAATCTTGAATTATATAATTACTTTTTTTTACTATCGCAGGGAGTGTTGGTGCAAGAGGTGGACCTGGGACAGCCCTGCCTTCTCTGTAATGACAACTGTAGTGGTTTCACGCCTCATGCCTGGAGGTAGGTCGATTACTTTTTAATATATTGCACACAATCGTTTGGACTTGAATTGTAACATATAGAGGAAGTTCGGGTATTACGGCATAGTCGGGTAACATGAAATACTTGTTTATCTAGTCTGTAAGGTGTTGCTGGCTAGCGAAGAGATCGAGAAAATAACTACTTCTACACACTTCCGTAATAATCTCCATTCAGTCCCGTTGTGTTGTGGTACGAGTAGTTTGTTTACCAACTAAAATCAGAATTTGTAGTCGCCAAAACTTTTGCAGGTAAGTGTTTTTAATTTTGTATTAACTTACGGAAATGTAATAAAATACGGGTTCTTTCTCTAATACCAAATCTTGTATTTAAAGCATTACTCCTGATGCTGTGAACTTAAAAGTAGGGTTGATTAAACTTTCCTTTCCAAGATGACTTACCGGTCAATATGAAATGGTAGTATTCCATAAAGCCCGCCAAGAAATCTAGGTATTTCAGATCGGCCGAAAAAAAATTTCGGTCTTAAAAAACTAAACTGAAAATTTAAAATAATTAATTTGTGTATAGTAAATATTAAATATAAAAATAATTATGAAAATGAAGCATACTTATTTGATGCAATTTATTTTTTAGGTATGTCAAAAATAAACCTTCTAGCGAAAGAGAAAACTTTGGTATTCTACCCAAATGCCACTTGCAATAACAGCTGTTCGTTACAGTAAAATAGGTCATTTGAAGGTATTAAAAGAATTTGCAGTACCAAGAACAACAGTTTTAGGTCTGGTGAATGAAAAGGAGCAAAACACACTAGATGCAGCATATAAAAGCCTGGGACTTAAACCAGTTTTCTCAGAAGATATGGAGAAAGAACTAATGAAATACTTCCGTTGCTGCACGTCACCAATTTTACTGGGTCGAAGCTTACAGTTTTATGAAGTGGTTTGAACAATTCATCATAATCACAAAACCTACTAAAGAATCGCCCGTTCTGTTAGTCCTTGATGGGAATTCAACCCATAATCTTAACCTTGATATTATTGAAATTGCCAGAGAAAATCATATCAGTATCATCTTTATACCCCCATACACTTCACGCAAAATTCAGCAGCTCCTTCAAACATTCATGGAGCCTTTAAAAACTTACTACTGTGAGGAAGTTCGTGTGTGGCTAGCAGAGGGGTGATATAGCAGTTAATGGCCTTAAACTCACTGGTATTTATCCTGTAAATAGGCATATTTTCACTGTTAATGGTGTCATTGCTTCTTCACTAACTAGCACAAATTCCAGTGAAAAGAAAAACATTTCATTTGCAGATAAGACTGTCGCAAACCAGAAAAATGCACCTTAAAATGGACATATCTAATAAACATTTAAAAGATGCTAACTTAATCCAGTGCCCCGAACCAGTACCCTATTCATCTAAAGCTCATGATGATAAAATTGTGCTTCACTTGTTTGATTCAAATAAAGGTTAGAATAATATGACTGATGTTGCAACTATATCTAGTAGCTAGCTACCCACATGAAACATACGAAACAAACTAAAACAGCAAAAGAGGCGAAAGAGATGCTGGACGTGTGATAAGGAAGATTTTTAAACAGACTAATCCTGTGTCAAGAAAGACAATCAAGTTGGCAACAAATGCTATCAAACATAAAAAAAAAGTTTCAAGAATAGTCAAACAGTGCAAATAAATCTTTTCATTCAGACTAGTTTTCAGAACTCGACTTTATACCTAACACAACCCCAAACGCTTATGACGCTGAGATCATTTTTGTTAACATAAAATTGTTCGAAGATAAAAGAAGAAAACCTTTGGTGCAGTGTTTATCCTGTTCGGTATGGTCTCACAATGACTGCGCTGGGGCCGAAAAAATTGCTTACATTTGTGACTTTTGCAAGTAATGACGTGCAATATTTGATGGAATTTTCATTTTTGATGTTTTTTCATGTTTTAACTCAATAGGTTTTGTTCATTTCCTTGTGTTTTAATCTAATTTTTTTTCTCCAAATTATCATTGTATTTCATACTACACACCTATTTCATATTACCCTCCAAAGTGACCTTTTAATTTATCATCAACTATGTTAGGCCCTTGTTTATATTTACGTTTAATTAAACAGGTATTAGCAGAGCAATGATAAACAAAAATGGTATTCCTTTACACGTGAACTTCCTCTACGTATTTAGAGACATATTAATCATGTTTGTTGAAAATAACAAGACCGTGCTTAAATTATACTGTGGATTATAAATGTGGTTGACTTATCGAATCAATCTTTAGAAATGTAACTACTCATTGCATCAAGGAAGATCTAGAAACCTACAGTAAAATAAACTCGCATAGTTTCAGAAATGTTCCTTAATGGTTTCAAGTCATTTGCCGGAATTAAGTATTTAGATATCATCAAACCTTTATTTCACAAAGAGGGGTGCGAAAGGGAAGGTTTCTTCAAAACGATGTGAGTAATAGCAATCGACTATGGCCATTTGAACAATCCTTACTAGTTGGTACTACTTCTTCTGCATGCCTTGTCTGGAGTAAGCTGTTCAACACATTATATCGAGATTAATTCTATCGTAGAATAATTATCCATAAAAAAATGAATACAAGTATCTTCACACCATCACTGTTCAAGGATGAGCATATTCGAATAAGACGAGAAAAATCGTACTGCAAAAGGATGCACGTTCTTTGTTGAATAATATCACACGGAAGCGCTTCCGTAAATAATTATCAGACAGTTTTCGGTACTAAGTTTTACGACATTGATTTCAACGCTCTGATGAAAATGAAAGCATTTTGCCAAGCCTGGCATCATAGTGATGAATCGTACGCTCTAGAAGATGGTAAGATTCAGTGCTAAAGGCTCATGCTGATAGATGTATGTATCAATTATCTAGTTGACGAGCAGAATCGAAAGGTACTCTTTAAACTACAAAGATGAATTCGATAGATATTAAGGATGAAATTATTTTGCGTATGCCCTAAGACAGACCAATTTAAACAAGTTGATAATTTACGTAACATCAAACGTAACGTTCTTACAAAGGGCTATGCGATGAACTGATCTGTTGATCCGTTCAAGTTACAAAAAGCGGTAGATTCAGAAAACGTTTCTATTAGAAACCTTTAAGGTAAAACCTATGTTAGAGGGCTTATACGCTCAATATCTAGAGAAAACGTTGCATCCGGACATTTTAGCTTGTGGAGAAAGTCATTAACTAGATAACCCGAAGATAAGGTTTACGAAAATTATCTAGGGTCTAACTTGTTTAACAATTCGTGGTTTGATGCTTCTTATGTTGTTAATGCTTTTTGAATGGATAGACAAAATCTCTATTCTCATTAATTACTCTCTTTAGCGAGAAACACGATGGATGGCTTGAGACTGACTTAAAAACGAACAAGTAATATAGAAAAATATAAAGCATAGATCATGATGACATCACAAGGTTTTCAAAAATGTTCGTGCACTCAATTAGAATGTGTGAGTTATTGTCGACTTCCGGAGTTAATAGCTTAAACAATATATATAACAAGGTGCCACAAGGCTTAGTTCGTGTGTGTGGAGAGCTAAGGTTTAGAACCAGCACATGATAAATTATAAATCAGAAGTATGATGATAGAATATAATGTCTATAAATACCAATGGGTTTAGAAAGTATATACGTAGGGGCCGTTTGAATGAGGGGACAGTATACGGAAACGATCCCCACACCGTTCCAAAACGTTCCTGTCTAGACAATACCCCTTTCACCTCTACGAACAGGTCTTTGAGTAAATTCACAGGCTATACCTACATATACATATCTATCAAATAAGCTAATTCTGATAAACGTTACAAACCTTTCTATTCAAGGGTTAATCTGTTCTGTTCCTACTATTTCTAAAAAAATTTAGAAAATTTAAGCTCATTGACTGAAACTGCGTGTCGTAAATAACAAAAAAAAGTAAAAAAAAAATCATCTTTACAATAAATTTGACTAGGTAATAGACAGACAGCGTTAGCAAATCTGACTCTTGCTGAGTCTTGCACCACAAGATGGATAGTGTATATTATTTTACTTTACATGTAGATTCGCATACGCTCTCCAGGAAAATAGTAGCATACATTAAAATCAACCCAACCCGCTTTAGTGGCCGCATGGTCTAAAAGGCGTCACTCTCGTAGTAGACTCGTCTGCCGATGATGAGGAGGATGAGGTTAGATATAATCCTGGTTGGGTGTACAGAGTTTTGTTTTTACTATATGGTTTTTCACTCCCTTAATGCAAATGCGAGTGTACTTCGTCTAAATTCAACCCTTTTCAACCTAAAACATCATGCTTATAAACTGAACGTGCAGTAAGACGCGGTGCTAAAAAAACCCCTTCTATTGCTTAAGATAGAAAAGCTCTATTAGAGACTTACTTTGAGCTGATATATTTATGTCAGTATTGTTTGTAGCGTTCGTGTGTGTGTGAATTTATAATTTGATCTTTCGATTTTAGCCGCTTTGAAAAAATGTAGATAAATACGACGTGTCTTTCAATTAAGTAACAATGAAACTGAGGACGAGTTTAATTCAAATGGGTAGTAAGATGTGGTTCACAAAACAAACTACTGCATCTGGAATTAAAAAAATTACTAAGCTAGCTGATGTCTTGAAACGAGTTGTTTAAAAAAAATTAAATACAAATTTCGTTAATTTTGAATTCGATAGATCTTGTCCGTATTAAACCTTTATTTACCAAGTATAATATTTTGTTTATTTTCATTTAACGGATTATCTGGTGGTCTAGGGTTAAAACGTCGGATCTCTGTGCTGGGGGTCCGGGGCTCAATCCTCGGTCCGGGCACAGATTTATCTGATTGCCAAATCCTTCCTTCACCTCTGACAAGACGTGTAGGCCTATTAATCACAACTTGTGAATGTGGGGAATGCCAGGCCTCCACCGTGGTTCTGATTCCACTTTAAACTGTAGGTCCTCCATTTCATCTCACATTCACCCTACCATTACACATTGACGTAAGTGCGTACAACCCGAACGGGTAGTAAGACGTGGTGATGATGATAATAATAATACTAATTTATTTAACGCTTTTTCAGCATTACTTTAGTCGTGAAACTGTACTTTAACTATAGCAGAGCCCGCACCGGTTTATGCATGATCTAAGGCGTAATGCTCCAATACGACTGGATCATAGGCGAGTGTGTGGATGAGGTTTGAAACTCGGACTGTTGTACTGAGGGCTTATTTTCTCATTCCACTTCCTCATTATTACGGGTTCATTTCTTCTTTGTTATCCTCCAAACCCCTATCTCCAGGAGTAATGCATTGATAACCTTGATGTTATATATACTAATAAAAGTAATAGAACAGTGCCCCTAACGGGAACACTACATTCTTACCTTTTTCTATCCATATGAGTTGGGTTAGGAGAGGTCTTATTAGTAATATCCAAGATATTTAGTAAATACAAATACTTAACTTGTTATTAAGCAAGATATTTTACTAAACTATAAGTTTTTTTTTTGTTTGTTAGATCGAGCTAAGAGTAAACATAGAGGATGAAGGTAGACTGAGTGCACGTCACGTTTTGAACGTGTTTGCTTTTTTGGAAGAAAGCCTAAATCTATATTTATCCTAGGGCCAGCTTCCTTTATATTAATAGCTACGGAGGATTTCACATATCGTGTTCGCTGTAGCTTGGCCTCGTTTTAATTTGTTGTTCATTTCAATGGTTTTTACTAGATTTTCCCTTTAATGTCTAGCCATTATATTTTTGTATACGTTCCTAAAACAATTTAATCTAATTAATAGGGAGCAGGGGAAAGAAAAGCTATGATAAAGATAAGGTAACGGTGCTCCTGGGGTTGTGACTTGAACAACCACTTTTTTCCTAGCACCGCGTCTTACTACCCATTCGGGTTATACGTCTATATACTAATTACGATAATGTGTTGGGGATGAGAAAGGTTGAATTTAAAGGAAGTGTACCCACATTTGCGTGAAGGGAGAGGGGAAAACTACCCTCAGTACACCCAACCCGAACACTGAACCCCGATCTCCCCGTCTTTGGCAGTCTAGTCTATTGCTAGAGTAGCGCCTCAGACCATGCAGCCATCGAAGCTGGGAACTCATACCTGTTTTGACTATAGGAAGCTAACAAAGACCTACACTTCCGTTCCAAAATAATCAAAGACATTTCAACATAAAAAAAAGCTATCACAGCAACCGATACATCGATCGAGCTGCTTGAAATATAACAAAAACAAATTGCAAACATTTGCACACTATTACCAAATTTTGTGGATTTCTACTGCCATTTTAAATTAATTTTATTTACACTCACTTTAATACATGGTGTGGCAATTACAAAATAGAGACTGTTGTTAGCAAAATGGATGCAGCGGGGGTATACATTCACAAGCAATAAAAACGCATATAATGAAACAGTGATAAAAAATGACGAATTTCTGGTGAAATATTGATGTAAATGCGTATTTTTTATATTTATATAACTCGGTAGTCTCGCAATATTGGCCCTATCTTGGTATAATATCTTTATTACTACTATTGCTAGACGGTGAATATCTACCAATTATGCCCCTTCATTAGCAGAGGACTTTTATTTGTATACGTTGAGAGCTACTGGCAAAGAAGGGGTTTTTGAAAGATTGGGACACCCAAGGCAAAGAAGAGTCAAGGAACTCTCTCCCAACAATTTGTTTGAAAATTCGATGCCTCTAAAAGCTATCTAGAGGGGTTTTCATCTAGGACATTTTTGCACAATTATTCTCTTCTACAAGTTATTGGGAATGGTCCACCTCTAGAATATTTTTTAAAGATTATACTCCTTTAGAAACTATTTGGAGGGGGTACTTCTCTAAACAATTTTGGAAATTTCGTTGCCCCTAGAGAAACTATTTGAAGTGTTCCTCCTTCGTCAAATTTTTATAATTTAGATGTCCCTCGAAGATATTTATAGTGATGCTCGCTTATATATTTTTTGAAAATGATATGTCTCTTGAAGCTATTTTGAGTGGTCCTCTCTCGGTAAACTTTCTAAAATAGGGTGCCTTTAGAAGCTATTTGGGGTTTAACGCAATGTTATGTTTCAGTTTAATATTAGATAATATCATAGGGCAGGTAAATCGTACAAGAGTAGGACACATTTATTCTGAAGGATGGCAATTATTTTCCAGCAGCAACAGCAGATGGCATGTTTGTTGTAGGTTAAAAGTTAATAAATTTTCACTGTATACTACTCAACATACGTGAGCAGTAATGAGCCAGCTTTATCTAGTCAACTGGAAATGAGAGTAGGGAGGGGGTAGCTTTGTTAGAGGTATTTAAATAATGTCATAAATAGAGTATGTTACGTCACAAAATTGTGACGTTAAAAGTGTGTAATTTATCGGTGGGTATGGGTATGAGATACTGACGGACCAGACCACACGACCATTGATGGTTGTAATAAATATTTAATTTATTAAGTTGGTATTAAAATAAGTTAATTAAGAAATAAGTTTAAATGTGTATTTTTCACCCCCAAAGCTAATGCAGGTACTTTTTGACAGCCTAAGTTTCCTACCTATACCACTGAGACAGATCCCGAAAGCTTTTAGACTAGACTTCAAAAAGGGAAACTACCCTTATCTGTTTAATATCGAAGAAAATTTAAATTATATTGGTGAGGTGCCTAATCCCAAAATGTTCAGTGTGGATTATATGAAACCGGATAAAAGGAAATACTTTATGCTATGGCGCGTGGAGAAGGTAGCATAGGTGATAGTAAGTCAAAGTTAGAGGCATATTGTGTAGACGATGCAACTGAATTACGTAAGGGTTGCCGTAATATCGTCATCTATTTCTAAATTTAGGTTCGACGGACGTGCTTAGGGAATCCATCGCTATACCATCGGCGTGTAATCGATTATTTAGAAAACGTTTTTAGCTCCCGATACAACCGCCACCCTTCTTAAAGGAGGATACAGGGGCGGTGATAGAGAGTTTTTAAAAGTCATACAATGGTTAGTCTATCTGCACAAATCCCGCCCCGATATTCACATTCAACACGCCTTCAACAGACGGGAGGTTCAAATATTGGGGAGAAAGGTGGACGGTTATTGTGAGACGACGAGGAAAATCTTTGAGTTCTATGGTTGTTTCTACCATGGGTGTAGATGTATTTCAAACCGTGACGCCACTATAACCGAGACGAAAGAGACGCTCACTGAACAGTACGAGACGTTGTGAATCTATGACACTTCACTATATTTGTCGGCGATGACTGTCCCGATGATGTTGTAGATCGAGAGGGTCTTATTAAATGTACTATTGTACCTCCTAAAAAATTGTACCGCCCCATTTTTCCCTATAAAACTCAATCAAAGCTAATGTTTTGCTTATGCTCCTCTTGTGCAAACGAGATGAACCACGGTGATTGTACACACAACGACTCTGACATATTTATTACAGGGGCATGGATAGTAGACGAGCTTCGACTAGCCCTAGAAATGGGCTACAGTTAAATTAGAGTGCATGAGTTTTGGTAATATAAAATTACCCAGTTTGACCCTCAAACCAAAGAAGGAGGACTGTTTGTCCAGTATATAAACAAGTTCCTAAAGATCAAACAAACTAGAACAAGACGCAGATCACCATAGTGAATAACCCAAATGAGTTTTTCGACTTATTCACCACCCCCGACACAGAGTTTCGCAACAATATCTTCCTCAACGACGAGGTTGCTTGCGTCTTGTGGAAGTACCGCAAGGAAGCCGCCCTTCCTCTGGACACGATCAACGTGCCTATAGTCGCGTACGTGACCACGGTTGCTCGTATTAAATTATATTCATATCTTAGGCACTTGGGTGATTCTTGTCTTTACTGCGACACGGGCTCTATTATTAGCGTGATAAGACCGACAGACAAGTTCACGTTATCGGCAGGCGACAATTTGGGCGATATGATGAACGGACTGACAGCTAACTCAAATACAGCATTTATTACAGAGCTTGTTTCTGGTGGACCGAAAAACTATTTATACAACGTGTTCATTCCCGAGACAAACGAATACAGGTCGACCACCAAGGTCAGGGATATAACGCTAATCAACGAAAACACAAAGATTGTAAACTTTATGACTATGAAAGACATATACCCTTTACACGTGACCAACCCGCGATAAATTGAAAGAAAAATAGGCCCTATCGTCGTCTCCGAGATGGAGAGCAAACACTATTATATCGTATTCACTAAGCGTAGAATATTAAATAACACATCCGTTTCCTACAGTTATAGTTGAAAAACAAGTTACTGAGCCGAACGCCACAGGTCTAGACTTGAAAATTCCACGGTTGAGCTAAAACTATAAAAGATCACATCATCGTCCGTTGTAATTTAGTATAATGGATAAAGTCAACGCGTCCATTCTCGCGTATTCTTTGAAGCAGGATTTATGTATGTTGTCTGCCGAAAAGTTAAATAATCTACATATAGAATTTATTAAATTATACGTTTGTAGAAATATCAACCGCGCGTGGAACTTACTCTCTCCCTCTTGACAGGATGATTTGAAAGATTACATTTATGGTTTGGAAAATTATAATAAGAAAATAACACAAATTGATGGACCGCCGGCTATAAAGAAAAAAATGTCGACGATGTAAAATGTCATCGTAGACTGTAAAGACAAAAAAAAATAGTTACCTATTATATCTATGTACGGGACTTTTTTTTTCAATTTGGATAATGGTCAGACCAGTCCCTACCAAGGATGGATAGTGACTTCTTTTTTTTTTCAGTTTGGTATTGCTCTCCCAATACTACACACACGTCAAAATTTCTGTTTTGAACATAATAATTATCATTCCACCGAAAATGTCTAATTTCATTCTAGACTTTCAGGGGCTTAAAGACGAGAATTATACGTTCATATTTAAAGAATGTAGCGTTTTATCTCTGTGCGGAAGTGTGGTACACCACTGGACATTCAAGGCCCCATACTTATTTTCAAAATTACCATGTCATGTTCAAAAGTAGTGCGAGTGGCTTACACTAAATCATCACGGTCTACAGTGAGATCACGGTCTACAGTGGGACAATGGTGATATGACCCTCAATCATTAGAATACACTTTTAGAAAATGTGACCCTCGATTGTTCAGTAGTCAATATTAAAGGGGAGGAGAAGAAAAAAATCATCATGGGAAGGCTCGATAAAATTGCAATATATATGTTAAGATTTGAGCTGTCCCTCTTTGAAAGATCTGAACAATCAAATATACGGTAAATGTTTCGGCCATAAATTTAAATAAATTAAATTCAATCTGTACCGTTTCAAACGTGATTTTTCTCAGTGAATGGTTTGTCGGCGACACTATAAATTTACAACTTTAATTTTTGTTGTTGTTTTAAAATGGCACTAGACGAGAACACATCAATATCTGTTTATACACCCTCTCACACTTATATTGACGGGACACCAATTGTGGAAAAACTACTTTTTTAGAGAATTTTCTTTTGAATTTAAAACCGGTGTTCACTGTGGATAAATTTGATAGAATTCTATGTTGTTTTAGCGAAAACAATTATATTCCTTCGCGATTATCTAGTCGCGTCACACTACACAAAGGTATACCGGACAATTTTGATTTTAAAATTATGCGGGAACCTCAAATCGTCGTGATAGACGATTTATTGAACGAAACCTATTCGAACAAAGTGAGTGAACCTTTTACCAAGGGTAGTCACCATAGATACCTATCGCTTATTCTAATCACACAAAACCTCTTCCATCAGAGGAGTAAATCTCGTAACATTTCCCTAAACGCGAAATACATTGTGGTATTTAAAAACCCTCGGAATCAAACGCAGATAAACTAGTATTCAGCTAGACAAATTTATTAGGATAATCCTTTGGAAATTCAAAGAATATACAGAAAAATGACAGAACTACCTAGCGGATATTTATTCTTTGATCTGAGTCAGAACGTGGATGAACTTCTCCGCTTCAAAACAGACATATTCGACACTATTTGCAAAGTGTTTGTTCCCTCTAGACTATTAGATGAAACCAGTCAAGAAAAATAGACATCTTCTGTCTATGTTGAAATGACCAATCCTAAATTGCGTAAATCTATTCTAAAAGTCGCCGACCTGGAGGTTATAAAAACATTTGGTAAATGTGCGCTAGACACATTGAACAATAATATTAAAATTAGTAAAAGAGATAAGCATAAATTAATAAAGTATAAAAATTGTATATGGAAATTGACTAGAAAGGGTGTTTTGTTAAGAGAAAAAGAAATATCGTCATTCATTCGGAAGGATTCCTAAGCATTATACTACTGGCTATCCTTTCCACTCTTGTCGGAGCCTTAGTTAAATAATAATATATCACAACTTAAACAGATGCTTCTCATCCCGCCCGAACTATTTGATAAAAGTGATGATAAGTCTTCCGATTTAGTACGGATGAAAAATATTCTTAATAGGAAATCTATAAAAATACACGATTACCAAAGATTGGCTAGTTTTAGGAAACTTCAACAGCGACATTTAGCCGAAACAGAGAGAGCCAGACGACATATAAAGATACCCATCGTTGGCCCCAGGTATTAAGACGTATACCGATTTGCCACGCACGAGCTAGCACGATAGACGAAGAGTAAAAAAGAAAGCAATATTCAGCTAGGAAACTCCCAGTTTCACCTCGATTTCTTCCAGACGAAGTCGCATATTAGAGTACTCCTGTTAGAGACTCACCAGTGAAGGGGGATGAGGAGTGGGTGGAGGGGGAATCATATTTTGTGCCTAGAACAGAATCTGATTAAATCGAAAAAGGTTCTTCTGCCCTATTCGGTACTATAGCTGGGAAATATTTATTCCCGTACGTGCACAAGAGTGTGTCTACAGACCATGTATTTGGAATAGGAAAGAGGGAGGCAATTTTAAAATGGGCAATTCAAGTTATACCCTAAAGGATAACGATATCTACTTGGGCAACACACACTATAATGGTATGCAAGGATTTTGGGATTTGGGGATGGAAAGAAACGTAAACAGAGATCTAGTTACTAAAAGTGTTAAAAATATATATAAAGACATATTAACCGCTACGAGCGCTCATCGTCAAAACTTTGACCCCAACGGAAAAATAATGTCTAGTAGAGGTTTGAAGTATAAAACAATCACTTCGAAATTGTTTCCGACCAGACATGGTTGGAACACGCTCAGATGACCGCAGCGATAAGAAAATTATATTACAATCTCCATCAGCCATCGGCATTATCGTCCGCCGTCAAACTACAAAAGGCTAGTCGAGTAGAGAAAATAAAAGTAGACGGGTGGTTAAGCGGTCAGGACGTATACACTCTTCATCGTAGATTATTAAAAAAGTTTCCCTGTAATCCGTATAGAGTGACAAGTATTAACGATGTGTGGGAGATAGATCTAAAAGATAGGAGAAGTTTGAGTAAACACAACCGGTGGCTCAACTATTTTCTAAACATTATTGCCGTATTTTCAAAGTACGCGTGGTCTATACCTCTGAAAACAAAGTCGGGTGCAGACATCACTTTGGCCACGAGACGTGTGTTTAAAGGAAGAACTCCCCCCCCTTTTTTTTTGATTCAGTCAAACAAGGGGAAGGAATTTTTAAATTATAAATTTCGAACCTTTTGAAACAACCGGCGTTCATTTTTATCATTTACTTAATGCCGACATAAAAGGGGTCGTCGTGGAAGGTTTCAATCGTACGCTAAAGATTAGGATGTGGAAATATGTCACCGCACTCAACACTCACAGCTACATAGATGTGATAGACGATTTAGTTCAAAATTATAGCTCTAGTGTCCATTCGACTATAGGGATGGCTCCAGCATTAATCAAGCCTATTCACGTCCTTAAAATACTATTACGACTCCGAAAACAGTGGGCTGAAATTAAAAAGGGAAACTTTTGTTAGACTTTGGCGATCACGTTCGTATTAGCAAAGAAAACTTTTTTTATATAAAGGATACGAGTCTAGTTCTACCCGAGAAATATTTAGCGTGGTTATAGTAATTCCTAGACTTCCTCAACCGATTTATTCGTTACAGGACCTTCAGGGAATCCCCATCGAGGGACTTTTTTATAGCCACGAACTAGTTCGCATTCACCCTCCGACAATTTTTCAAATAGATAAAATAGTACAGCTTAAGAAGATTAGGAGCATTCGACATTGTCTAATCAAGAAGAAAGGATAGGATTTTTTATTTTAACAGTTGGGTACCTGCGTCGGACATTAAACAAATATGAGTCAGTTTTATATAGCATTTCCGTCGGATTTTAGCTCCAGTTACTAAGAAAATAATACGATTTCTTACTACATGACGAAATGGGCATAATCCATATGGCTAGATCACGATTGGTGAATGATCCAATCCAGTAGGTTTTGAAAGTCTCGAATATAACATTTTATCCAAGGCCAAAGAATTGATGCCAAACGTTGTAGTCACCCAAGTAGGACGTGTTTCGTTTCATCAACAAGATTTCTCATGCTTTAAGGGGCTTTATAATAAAATTAAGAGCTTGATAATGGATAAAGGCGACCTTGAGGTTCTAATATCTGAATTTCAATGGTATATCCTTCGCGATCAAACAATGTTAACAGAGATTAAAAAACAAAAAAGTGTATGGAACCCTGAAAAGTCACCCATAACCACACGATTCAAAAACACTATTTCATTAACGGCAGCGAAAAAAAATTAAGATATTTATAGAGTTTCCATTTAGTCTCTTTGTGGGTATCGGAAACTTAATTACTACCATTAGAAACAGACTACCCAATATTGAGTCGCTTAATGTGGCTAATACATATATGATGAATTTAATGCCTGAAGATATTAAGGGGATCTTTTTGCGACCTAATCGTAGACTACCCGGCTCTATTGTAATCAAAACAGAGCCTGTCTTCGTGTACACAGATATCATAAGACCTCAATTTTAGGTGACTCCTATGTGAGAGGGATTAGAATCATACAATTCCCTTCTTTCAGCGCACATCACGTGTTCTTTCCTATATTATATTTTCCCGTCGAGAAATGTAATTTTGACTTCATAAGTATCGGCTTATACACTAATTTTGGTGAACGAGTCAATTTTCAATCGGGTCCCGTGCCCACCATAGCAGTTTTGAATTTTAGAGGAAAAACTAAATAAATAGATAAGAAAGGAAGT
Organism: Timema monikensis; assembly: GCA_902151445.1. Lineage (NCBI taxonomy): Eukaryota > Metazoa > Arthropoda > Insecta > Phasmatodea > Timematidae > Timema > Timema monikensis. The sequence continues at coordinate 473,804 of CABFVZ010000350.1, forward strand.
AATTTAGATCAGTCTTAACAATGAGGGTGGAGAGAGAGAGAACATCGGCTCCGTCTATCACGATAGCTATAAAATGCAAACGGGGCTAAGCCTCGGATCGTTTTTTGTTGAACTATTTCGATTTATCAAACCGTTGTTTATGAGGGGCGCAAAAGCGGTGAGAAAAAACAGGCATTACAAACGGGTTCACACATACTGTCAGAAATAGCCACAAAGGAACCCGGCCAAATGTGGGTGATATAGTTAAAAAGATGGTCACTCAGGAGGTAGAGGGACGTGGCTTTAAAAGGATAAAAAAAAGCGTAAACGACTTCATTCGAAGGTGGGCGCTAGAGCAGGAGGGAACAAAGAGAGCTAAAAAGGATATTTTCGACTAAATATGGAATACTCGAAAACAGAACTCGATCCTTTCGACAAAAAATATATTCACACGGTAATAAAAATAATAAAGTGGTCGATTACAAACCAATCACTTCCGTGGACAACGACGCTCAGTTAGAGTTTTTCTGTCCCGGAGTTGGCGAGTACTTTCGCGACCTCACTTTGATTAAATTATATCTTTGTATTCAACTCTTAAAAGGAGACGGGACATAGGTCGCGGTCGATAGTAAAATCTGATGTGTTAACGACTTGATACATTCTTTATTTAGTCAAATCACTATCCCTCTAAACGAAACACCTACTACAACTTCGATAGACAACTATGCGTACATGGCTTATTTGGAGATTTTAAATAATTACGGTCGAGACGTCTCTGAGACTAATTTGCTGAACGGTATGTGGTTTTTGGATACCCCTGCCGATAATGGTGAACTTGGTGCATCCGCAGAGAACAAAGTCCTCTTCACGAGTTTACCCGTGTTAAAACATCCGGTCAACTTGGTGGGACGTTTATACGCCCACGTATCTAATATTTCACAATTGCTATTAAAATGTATCCATGAGCGTTAATTAATTCGCAACAAAAGATAATTTTATCTGCTCACGGACGTGGAAAATTTAAATACCGACATCCGGCTGACCATTTTTGACGCCACACTATATGTTAAACACGTAGAAGTTTCGCTCACAATCTCGCTTTCTATAGAAAATACACTATTACGAAATCCGGCCCGGTACCACATCAATCGGGTGGACGTCAAGTCTGGGACCGTACCGAAAGGATCCAAATCTGTGAGCCTAAACATTGTTATTCAAGGGGCTATCTCTAAAATTGTTTTATTCACTATGGTGTCTAACGAAGCTATCGTCGGCAGCTTGAACACGAATCCGTTTCAACTTTCGTCTTATATGTAAACGGTATCCAAAAACATTTGCCCATTTTGATAAATTTTGACAACTTCGGCACGTCTACTCTCGTCTATGACACATTTTTTTGGATTGAGCATACACTACCAAAGCAACGGACATTTAATCACACGAGACATGTTCAATAAGAATACTTTATGATGACGTTCGACTTGAATCTAGAAAGTGCAGGACAGGACTCGCACATTAGCCTTCAAACAAAGGGGAACGTGAGATTTGAGCTACAGTTCAAGACAGATCTCGATACCGCTTTAACCTGTATGTTATACTCCGAGTACAAGGGGACGGTGTCGCAAAATTTCACTCGTTCCGCCTTATTTTTGGTCAATCTAGACCCTCACACTAAACCCGGCTTTCACTGGGTGGTTCTATATTTTTCCAAATTTGGGAAGTATTTCGATACATGCCAGACGACCGAGTCTAGCGATGACTTTACTCATGAATGAACACTCGAGATGATGGAAGTACAACAGAAAACGACCCCAGGCCATAGCGTCCGGTATGTGCGGCCACTCTTGCTGTTTGTTTGCCGTTGTTAAGGCCGCCGGCTGGAGCCTGAGGAGATTCACATACCTGTTCTCCGTCATTGACTTGTGCGAGAAAGCTCGACTAGCCGTCACGTTGTTCAAACTTCACTTCCGTAGCTGTCTGCGGTGTACTACCAGGGGTGTCCAGACGAACGTGTGTTCCAGCATTAGATATATAAGGTATACTTGAATTTTATTTAATCATTTGTATTCATTTATCTGACAGATGAACATCATCATCATGTCAGCCATCTTTGATTTTTCTTTTATCGTGAACTCAAAAAAAAGGAGTGGATGGTCACTGAGCAAGCGATAGTTTTCATCAACGAGAAACAATCCTCGTGCTATCACTTCAATAAAACTGCTGGACTGTGCTACTCCAAATTGGGTCCAATTCTAAAGCAAAATTTAGATAAAGCCGTCGTACCTTACGCATATAATAAACAAAATGGCAATTTACTGTCCCGTCTCACAGGGTGGACATTCATTTCTCTACGTGAGGACTATAAATGCCTCTTTGTAGATTTGATCAACTCCAATTATTGGGGATGTACCACTACTTGTCACGACATCACCCCGTGCCCGTTACGAAACGCCAATGCCTTGGCACGATTCGTCAGATTTCACAGCGTTGAGAAATTGTATAAATTTTGTCCAATCATAAAGAAGGGCGAAGACGATGACGATGACGACGACGATACTAGCTTTAATTCTGACGACTGTTGATTACAGGTAATCAGTCCAGACGCAAACAGCGATGAAAAAGGTGACCTGCAGCTATAATATGGTGGAAGACCATCTCCCGTCCGTCGCTAGAGATCGACCCGAGGATCCAAAACCGTCGGTGGTGATCAAGACTTTCTACCTAAACGACAAACAGAACAAACGCGTAGCTGTGGGCCTCATTCTAACGTAACTTCTACGCTCACGTGGTGTTTTCGTCTAATACTGACCTTACTGACTCATTAGGACTTGTTCGCCAAATAATGCCGTTTTGGTCCGACTGTGCGGAGAACTGTGTAAACTTTTAGTCTAACATGGACGACTTTAATATAGTTGTGAAAAAACTATTCGGCGTGCGGAAATTTGGCCTGGGTGAAAAAAAACAATCAGATATACTTGTCTACGGAAGAATATAAAAACTTTAAACGGTCTTAAAAATGTATCACTCGTCATGAAATCATCCTAATGTATCTGTATTGATAGACAATGTCCTGACCACCAAATCGTTTGTCGACCCCTCCGATCATATCCCATATTTTGATTATATATTGTTGTTTGACGATCTTTGTATTTTTATACATAGCAATAATAAATTGTGAAAATGTGTATTTTTTGGAATAATAATAATAATAACATGTGAAAAATGTGTATTTGTCTTTCATTTATCATAATATTTCCCTTCTATTTAAATGATATATTTGTAGTAAGAATCGTATAACCTATTTTTATAATTAGCTCTTACACTCTTTGAAATCTATCTAAATAAGAAGTCATTAATAACCATAACAACCACAATATCGGTGGATATGGTGTTTCGTGCGTGGTACACCACCCGATTCATCAGTAAATCATTTCTATCAATGTACATTAGCCACATTCATAATTAAAAGTATACGTTACATAACAAACAATACTTTTGTCGAAATGTACCCGCTTTAGCCTTGGGGGAGAATAAAAAACAACATTCAAACTTGATTTCTTAATAAACTTATTATAATACCTACTGAATACATTTACTATTTCTTGCAACCATAGATGTTCGTATGGTCTGGTCCGTCAACTTCTCTTATACCCACACCCACCGTTAAATTACACATTTATGACGTCACATACTCTACATAATACATTATTTAAATACCTCTAACAAAGTTACCCCCTCCCCTACTCTCATTTCCTATCGACTAGATATACCTGGCTCATTACTGCTTACATGCCAAATTGTTGAGATGTTACAATAAACAGTGTAATCTATGTTGCATAAACTTTATCAATTTATTTTTGTGTATGTGGTTTTAGGTAAAAATTCCTAGGTATTTAATCTTATTCGTGTTTATTAATGACTTAGATACCTGGATTTATATGATAAATTCATGCCGGAAAGGGCAATAACTCTGCCCACATTAAATATTTCCTTGCAATATGTAAAAATAGTTTATGTAGTTTTGGGAGAGGCAGTGTGGGGAAAGGTTTGTTTTTAGGTGAAGGAGTAGACCTATGCGATTTTAAGGTCACCTTTATTATTTTAGATGAGATACTTCACTGTTCACCCTCGATAGCGATTGTTGACACGATTTCAACAATATATAATGAAAGATCATTCAAGGTCATGGAAGGCCGTAAACTAATTATTCCTACCTTACAATAGATGTTCGAAGTGCTAAACGCTTGCGTCGATGCATTGATATAATGGTCATATCACTGAATCACATGCACGTCTTGTTGTCTCTGGATTCACTCCAACACACGATGCAGTGATTAGTTGTTTCATAATTACTGTTGTTGCTTGATACTAGTCATTTTTCAACTCTTACAAAAGGAAAAAAATTAGAATTGTCAAGTCGTTTGAGAAATATAACTATAAGACTGGTCTTCCAATTAACGATTTATATAATTTACACATATATTTTTCTCACCGCGTCTTGCTACCCATTCGGGCTATACACTTATATACTAATTACGCTAATGGGTTAGTGAGGAGGAAGGTTGAATGTAGGGTAAGTGTACCTGCATTTACATGGAGAGTGGGAAACCATTTAGGAAAAATCACCCTCAATAGACCCTACCGGGATTGAACCACGATATCCCCGTCATCGGCAGTATAGTCTATTGCGAGAGTGGCGCCTTAGATCATGTGTCCACCGAAGTGGATGATAACTTATATTAAGTGCACTTCTTACACACCATGCAGTTAAACAATTTCTGGTGATCGTTCATTGGTACGTCTTCTAGAAAATTTCCCACTGAGTTTTCTTTAAAAATAAAAATGTCATATTTTGCCCTAGTAAGGGTTCCTTCAATAAAATTAGTTGGATTTTATTTCTTTGATTGGGCACTATTACGCACCATGTCGTTGATATTCGATTTGTAGCCATTGTGGATTCTCGACTGACCGGTAAGGCACCTTATACCATTTAAATTCTCTGGTTGGTGAACGTTGACTCATCATCAAATAATATTGAAAATAATAACTAAAAAACTTCATGGCGTGAGCCCGTAAGCGAGCTGTACCGACCGAGCGACCACCGCCGTTAGTGATGATAGTGCCTTTATTTGTGGATTGAAGGTGTCATGTAGCCAGCTTAACCCCGTTACAGATCCACTGCTTCACAGATAAAATTTGGAAGCGGTGGAGATCGAACCTGGGACCGATGTATCTGTAGCCAGAAATTTTCTCACGAATAATTTGTGCAGCCAAACATATAATCATGGTGACAACCAAATATCTACTTGCCTATAGTTTCACCTACTTTCCATGAGTAAAACTACAACTAAAACACATTTGATAATTGGATATGAAATATATCACTCACAACTTCCATAAATACATTTTACTACCTCAACTCTGAATAGGCCTTTATCACATGACCTTAGTATATGGTCAATATTTTAACTTTATTATTCAAACATTAATTGGTTTACTTTACTTTCTTTAAATCAGTGCTTATAAAACCTCCACATTTGACTCTACTAAAATTTAAATGATGCTGTAATACGAGTTTCCAATAAACTTTTTTTTTCTAACTAGCAATTTAATATTTCATGATCTGCATAGTTTTTATTTAAAAAAGTCTCATAATTCATAATGAAATATGATTCTTATAGTTGTATGCTATGTTTGTTTATAAATAAGCTTTAGATTAACATTGTCATAGCTTATAGACATCATAAAACTCTTAAAAGTTGTCTTAAATGAGAAATATCTATACTTATAAAATAACATGTCCTGACTGACTGATTCATCATCGCCGAGCGCAAACTATCAAGGCTACAAGCATGAAATTCGGACTGTATATTCATTTTGTTATGTAGGCACCCACTAAGAAAGGATTTTAGAAAATTCCACCCCAAAGGGGTCAAAATAGGGGATGATAATATGTATGAAAATATGTATGAAAGTCCGTCATTTTGAAAGTTACATAAACAAAATTTTGTATTTCGGTTATTGACGTAAAACAAATAAATACGTGTTTCAGGAATTTTGGAAATTTTATTTAATAAGGGATGAAAAAGGGGGTGAAAGTTTGTATCGGACTTGCATTATTTTTGATCTGAGGTCAAGTTATGGTCATCAACGTAACGTAATATTTTAAATTAATCTGTAAATACATATGTATATTTTCGTATTTGTATATAATCAACTTCCACGCGAGCAAAGCCGCGGGCAACAGCTATCTAGTAGTATATATGTGTACAATGTTTCTGGTTTCAAGAAACTGAAGAATCTTTTTCTCCCTACCTAAGGGCTCCTGGCTTATCTTTCTGATTTTTTTAAAAATCGTATGGCACATATGGCTTAGAGAGACATGACATCCAGGTTCGGTTGCCTTATGTGTAGACTATTACTGCTCTGGTGGCACAGAACTTGGCCCAAGGTACACCCATAGGAGGTTGTCTATACGTACCCGCAATAAGGTGATATGATGATAGCTACTATGAAGTTGTGGAGCTGGTATGAGTTTTAACCTAACTTAAGCTTAATTAACCAAACCCTGTTGACCGTTGGGATCATTCACCTTGAGGGAAAGATACCGAATGTGCCAGCCGGGAATCGAACCCGGGACCCTTAGGCTTGTAACCAGGTGCACTGATCACTACACCACGGGGCCGGTTTTCTTCTCCGTGAGAGGTGACGTTTTCTTGAAAACTGTTATCATCCTTTGTTATCATTCTTTCTCTTATATAGCTACTCCGCGTTCTCTTTACTCTGAAACAACGCCTGTTTCTGACTACTACTGTAGAAAGGATTTGGTCTATAAATGAAAATGTATGTAGTTACGTGGGGGTCGGATCATCCTTCAACATGAAACAATGGAAATGTGTGGGCATAGATATCGTGGAATATACTATAGAAGAAAATCGCACACTCCAAACAAGAGTGGTTGCAGTCTCTCTCCTTTTCGTTGCCTTAGTCTGTCTTGTAGGAGAGTTTGGAGCCCGCGCTTCTACTGGTTATTCAGATTTAATTTAATGGGATTCTCCTTGCCCCGTGCCCCCGTGTAATGCGCGCATCTCGGTACCATTATAATCAAGCAAGCCCCCCCCCCCCTCTCCCCCCGAGAAGCGGTTTGAATAGAATTATCAGCACGCTGCAAAATCTTATTCTGTGGGTTAGAAGCCCGACAACTTAATGTTTTGCCGCTTTATGGCAATAAGTGTTAGATATTTCAAATATTGAATTATTTTATGTCGTTTACTATTTTGTTAGAATTGGCGTTATTCATATTAAAAGTAATGAAAAAAATATATTTTTAGTTTTGTGGCGTTCAACGAAATATATCTTCTAAATGAACAACGTTTGATGACAACGAGTGTTTAAGTTTTCACTAAAGCAGTGAATTAAAATTTGGAAATGTAATGTATATTTTGTTTCTTTTCATTTCCACTGTCGTGAAACGTTATGTAACCCTACCCATCTCTTTCCACATCTACTTGCGACGCTTCTCCACTCCTAGTATTTCACTGGCATTCTTGTGTTGACAAGAGGGTCTGTTGCAACCGTGAGTAACCGGCCATCATCGGGAAAATACTATAGCTAGTTTGGTGGTCAAATTTTATGTGGCCGTTTGTGGTTCTTCTTAGACAAATGTATGTGGTTGTGTCAGTGATTTGTTCTGTTTTAATGACGTTTCTTTCCCCATCTATTAAACTCTTGAAAGTTAACTTATACATGCCAAAATGTGTTAATCAAAATTAAAATCTAGTGATTCAAAATAATGCATTCATTATGTTAGATACATTTTAAATTAATAAATTGAAAACAAAATCCTTCCAGAGGGTCGTTCAACACCTTTTATCAGTCGGTATCGTGTCTACCATAAGACTAATGATCCCTGGTTTGATTCCCGGCATAGCTGACATGTTTGTGTGATGATACTGAGACTTATTTTTTCATAGTGATGAATTGGTGGCCTATGACTAACTGGTGGTTGAGTATGTTCTAGAATTAAGTTAATTTGGCATTTACGTGTTGATATAAAATAAGTCTGTTCAGAACGTGCACGTTAAATACAATAAATAAAATTAATAATCGTGTATGTCTAGTAGTCTAATAGTATAAAGATTGATAAATAAATTTTATTAGCTTTAGTTTTGTTTTGATATCTCTGATTCTATAATAATTATTAATAATAATATTTATAAAAAAATACGAGAGCTGTCAAATTAAGAATGATCATAATTTGTTTATTAATGCAGTACTTCACTAATCACTGAAATGTTGATGGTCCTTTTAGTAATCCGCTTTTACCGAAATACATATATTCCAACGTTTCCCCCACATTTAAAACACATTGAAAAAGCCACGGAATAAAATCCTTTTCAGGATCGTCTCTGCTGACTTTACAACTTCCTTTGACGACTGGAAGTGTTTCGCTCGCAGCTTCTGCTTTATTTGGGGAGTAGAATAACGTCACAGGGTGCATGGTCCAGGCTATATGGAGTGTGGGAGAAACATGTTACATTTATGCTGTGCAAGTATTCATGACAGCAGCAATGTAACCTAATGCATTATTTTGGCTCAGCAACCAGCCACTTACTTGTAGCTGAGGTAGTTTTCTTCGGATGTGTTGTTTCAAAATCTGTAGTACAGAGATGTAATACTGGTCCGTTCATAATGTTTTTATCTCTTGGCACAACATGCTGATAAACCATGCCATGAATGCTGAGGTCACCACTTTAGCTTTCTTTGGCGTAGGAGGCCTTGAAGACTTCCAGATAGAGCTGCTGCATATTCTCGGGTTAAAGATGGTTTAGTCAGGTCTCATCCTTAGTTATTAACTTATTGAGGAACACTTCACCACCTTCACTAACCAATATTTCTAACTCAAGGCAGACCTCCACACGGACCTAAACGTTGCTCAAGCGTCAACGGTCTTGGAACCCAGTGTGCACAAACTCTCATGTATTAAAGGTCATGTGAAATATTCTGGGTGCTCCTAACTTACATTCTAAATATATCTGCCAAACATTTTAAAGTCACACGACGATCCTACCTCTTGATGACAGCTCTGGTGTTGATTTATTCCTCATTTCTTCATTGGTTGAAGCTCCCAAACTATCTTATTTTGTGAAGTTTCTTACATCTTTAAATATTTTAAATTGTATGGAAGAAGAGATTCATCAAATGCCTCTTGTAACATACTATAACTCTTCATCTAAATTTTTTTCGGTCGATAAAATAATCCAGAGCAGCATATTGTCTTTCATGTGAGATTTCCATAGCTCCTTTGCCGAAATGTAACCGAGTTTTGTTGGTGCTGCCACCACTTAAACAGGCTGCTTGATAGACGTACGCACATATATGACTAATTGCAAGATGGTTTGGTGCAATACTACCCAATTCGAGTTATAGTTTTACTTTAATGTGCTTTTTATATTTTAAATTGTTATTACAATTTCATTGATCATCCCTCGTATATAATTACATTATTTTGGAGTTTTTAAAGAGTTATATAACTTGTTAAAAATAATCTTCATAAAAATGTCTGAGGACAATCTCCAGGTGTCACAATAGTGAGGCAAATTACGAGATGTTTTCATAACGTCAAATAATTTCTATTGGAATTTTTTAATCTTAGATTAAGAATGAATTAACATTAATATTATATTTATTTTACAAAAAATGCTAACAAGATAACAAAACATGTTTTATATAGTTTTCTGAAATATATTTTTCACAGAGTATAAATATATTTAAAAATCAAAGATTACCTCTTTATGGATGAAGTCTAAATATACGAGTTTCACTCGGTGGCGTAGTTGGCTAACGCGCTTGTCGTGTTGAGCTCAACTGCTGAGGACGGGGAGATCGAGGTTCGAATCTCGGTCGGGTGAACTGGGGGAGGGGGTGTTCCTAAATGGCTTTTCACTCTCCCTCCACGCAAATGTAGGTTCACTTCCTCTAATTCAACCTTCCCAATTCCTAATCCATTAGCGTAATTAGTACTTAAAGAGTATAACCCGAACGGGTAGTAAGACGCGGTGCTAAATATTATTATTATTTTATATTCAGGAATAAAATTGTTCATTAAAAAAAGAATATTATAATTAATTATATTAAGATTGATATTCTTGAAAGTTTTCAAAAAAATCAATTTAAAATACAATATTTAATCTCATCGAGACTTGTAATGCTTAACATCTGACTAAAAATAAACTGAAAGAGTAAAGGACAAACTATTGAGCATGATCATCCCAATATTATGATTCTATTCCATATAGAAAATATCATAATTATACCAATACATATACTACACTCTACTCTACATTGAATTGCCATGCACCCGTATTTTGACCACATGAACTAAGGTGTCGGGCTTATTTGTTCTGGTTTGCTGGTGACCTAGATGTGATGTTTAGTGAGAGTCTGTTTTCATAAATGGATTCTCTCTCACTCTATGCAAAAAAGGTACATTTCTTCTAAATAATACCCTCATTTAAATTATGTATAGCACGCAATATGTACTGTAGTTAAATAACATGCACTGTGCTGACACTAGCTTTTAAATACTAAACATTTATTATCACTGTTTCATACAATTCATTTTTAACTTTGAGTTTATCAATAAACTATATTTCATTTGACTCAGATCTTTTTTTCCATATTTTTCCGAAAATCGTACGGACTACCCGAAATTTTGGACAAATAGGCACATATTCTTTATATATATTCTAGTTTTCACTGATGAAATAATTATTAGCTGATATTTGTTTTCACTAGAGTAAATTTTGTAGATGTATTTGTTAAAATATAAAATTAAAATGTATCTTTTCATCTAAATATTTTGAAGCATAATCTCTTCAAGTTGTTTAAAACACATGATTAATATCTTACATGCATTTAAAAATATTCATTTGTTTATGAACCATTCATATTTATAACCGTTATCATCTTTAGCGTGCTTCGTTCTACTGCAAGATTAGTATTTGTCTGATCACCCGGTTTTCTCTATCCCCTTCCCTTGATAGTGCGGGTACAATTTCTCAAAAACCAATCCTTTCTTCCATACCCCTTAGACTAAGCCGTTAATTATGTTGGTGTTAAACGTTCTAATAAAAATGCAGTCGAAACTCATCTGAGCTGTCAAAAAGCTCGTCTAGATCTTTCCACCGGCAATATCTCCGTATATTTAGATCATTACTTTCCATCCTTGTATATTATCATATTGCAACTTTACGAGGTTATGAACAACTTATTAGTTATTACGGTCGGCTCTGGTCGTGGCTACTGAGGACCAAGCGCTCTTTGGTTCTAGCTGTAATAACTTGTCATTTATTTTACCTGGCAATCTTCACTTAATAAACATAACATGTTATCAACACACGATATAAACTAAACTAACCTAGTACAGAAAGTGCTAACACTAAACAACCAAACCCAGTCCCACGACAAGTCAGAGACACACATACAAAACAAAACTCTCCACACCTCCTGTGATTAAACCAGGGCTGTCTAAAACGTAGGTTCTTAAACCGTGGGCCGTGAAAAATACGCCTGGGGGTCGCAGCAAACCTTAACAAACGTAGGTAAATTAAATATTTACACTAGGACTATTGAAATTATAGTACACTACAATTTATCATTCTATATTTGTTTGGTTTATAGCAGAAATAAACGTCGTCTGGCAAACTAATGGTTACTATTGGTTATCAGTATGTATCAAGTTTGTAAATTATAAAAAATTAATCAATAATATTAAATATAACTGCATGTATGCGTTTTTTGCAATACATAATCATGTTCATTATCCATACTTATCAATTGATCTAAAACTGCTAAAAAATTTAAACTAGAATATTAACATGATGGCTATAGACAGGGGCAAACTTGGAAAAGTTAGGTAATTATTTGATATCAGGGAAAACGGGGAAATAAATGTCAGGGAATTCAATAAAAAATAAGGAAATTTAGGGAATTTAACTGTTTGACTAATTCTGGACCTAAACATTTAAACAAAAGTGAGAGTGTTTCTCGATGTTAACAAAGCGCATTTCCTAGATATTTTATTTTAACATGAGATAGCTGTACAGGGTTTGTTTTATAATGCATTTACACAGGGACACAAATACTATAAAATGGACAAGAACCTTCAAGAATATTTATGTTTGGTAGCTTAGGATTTTTTGAAAATATTTGATCATTGTAATAAATGAAAAAAATATCCCATTCGCCAAGAAAAACTTCAAAAAGGCTTTGTCTGGGATTTTTTTTAATGTCGGAAAATCCTGAAAAAGTAAGGGAATTTTGTAATAAAAGTTTTTGAGCCACCCTGAACAAAAACCTTAGTTTAACTTAACCATTATTGCCCGGGGTCGCTAGCTTTTGTCTTGTGAAAAAGTGTCACATTTAGAACAAGTTTAAGAAGATTTGGTCTAAAGCACTACTCTGTGTTTCTTATTAATCAGCAGTGGGAAATCTTAGACCTTGTAATCTATAGGATGCGACACAAACAATATTGTATTAGAAAAAAAAATTAATTGATTTCCCGGTCTTTGTGTTTTGTTTATAACTTATGAAAAATAATATTGAAGAATGTCAACCAAATTCATATGCACTAACCAGGACATTTCCAGGTTGGGTTTTTGATTTTTCTTCGGCTTGACTAGGGATGTCCAACATTAAATAATGAACCATTTCACGCATGTTTGATGTTATTAATGACGTCTATTTACACTTGATAATCTTCCCTTATTCCGAACATTAGAGTGTAAAATGATTTATTAAAACTTTTCTCGCATGTTTTAAAAAGTAACAACTAAGTGATTTAAAGGTGGCTATGCATTTCCAATAAATATGTATCCATAAAATTTCAACAAAACTATTTATAAACAAATAGGAGTAATCTTACTTACTCAGGAAATAAAGAATTCATTAAAACTATTATTATCATTGTAACAAAATCAATCCAGAAGTGTCCATTTTAAAAAGAAAAAAATTATTATAATCCTATTATGACAATATATATTATTTGAAGTATTTAACTTGCACTTTCTGAACCCACTGATTAATTCATTACACTACTTTTAAACGCTTTTAAATTTAGAACAGACACAACATCCAACCCCCCTCCCCCCGCCAGACGTTAATTCACCACTGTGAACGGAGAAACCCACCCACATTTCACACATAATACATTATTATTATTATTATTATTATTAGCACCGCGTCTTACTACCCGTTCGGGTTATACGCACTTACGCTAATGTGTAAAATGGTAGGATGATTGTGAGATGAAATGAAGGACCTACAGTTTAACGTGGAATCCGAACCACGGTGGTGGCCTGGCATTCCCCACATTACAAGATGTCTTGTCAGAGGTGAAGGAAGGGTTTGGAAATCAGATAAATCTGTGCAGGGACCGAGGATTGAACCCCGGCCGCCAGCACAGAAGTCCGACACCTTACCCCTAGACCACCAGGTCACCCACACATAATACATTTTTCGGCCGTGCCGGTAACTGAGCCCGGGACCCTTAGCTCTGTAGGAAGACACGCTACTGACTCAACTAAGGTGTCGCACTGTTATAATATAGTTTATATAATATCATATGAGCCAAGGGTTTTCAAATTTGTGCAAAATTTGAGAATACAATAACTTCAGCCTCAGATCATTGTTAAAATATTATTTCAGCCATGCGGCCGATAATAGCATAAATGATTGTGTCTGAAATCCAGATTTTTTTTTTGCCTAATTTCAGTCACAATCGGGTGTTCCAGTGATCAATATTAACTAAATCAGTGTGTCATACTTTTACTTTAATTTTTTTTTAAACTTATACATATTATATAAAGTTGTATCCAAGTTAAAAAAAAAAAAAATATGTTTACTACACACAGTGGACCCAAAGTTGATTGTTGATATGTAATGGCTGTATTCCTGCAAACCATTTTAAAAACATTATTTTATTTGTTTTTCAACCAAACTCTGTACACGCATGTTTCTTACTAAAGACATCATCATACAAGGTAGTTTTGCTATTTCATTCATACAATCAATGACATTCAAATTTTACCAAACATTAAAAAATATATGGGTGACCTGGCGGTCTAGGGGTAAGGTGTCAGACTTCTGTGCTTGGGTCCGGGGCTCAATCCTCGATGCCAGCACAGATTTATCTGATTACCAAACCCTTCCTTCACCTCTGACAAGACATCTTGTGAATGTGGGGAATGCCAGGCCTCCACCGTGGTTCGGATTCCACGTTAAACTGTAGGGCCTCCATTTCATCTCACAATCACCCTACCATTACACATTAGCGTAAGTGCGTATAACCCGAATGGGTAGTAAGTCGCGGTGCTAATAATAATAATAATAATAATAATAATAATTAAAAAGTTTATAAATTTCGTAAACTTTTTTCAACCAATCTCTCTGTATGCACAAATAAATCGCGTAGGACATCATTAGTCTATAACAATTTTTCTTTTTTGGTCACTATTAACCGTGCCAAGATTGCCATAATACGGCCGAAATTTTCTAAAAAAATCAATTTATCATATTTCAACAAATCATATTAGGCCTATACGTTTTAGGACATCTTAAGTAGACGTAAGTTATTTAAGGCTCAGTCCAGGATCAAACTAGAGACTCTCCTCGCTATAAGCTATGCAGCGTAGGAGTTTAAGAGACAGCTAGCTAAAGTTATTTATCCATTCGTCAAACCATATGATCTGCAATACCATAGGTTGAGCTGCTGTCACTTTTGGCAATCAAAACTTTCACAACAAACAATTTGTTTATAGCTATCATTTTCTTTTAAGCGTTTTTACATTATTTAAATATGAACTTATTAATATAACCGCTTGGATGTTCCCTTTTTGTGGAAGTGGTGTTTGTAGCTCACTTAAAAACGCTTTATCCAAACGAAAGCTTCTAAAACAATGCCTTCTCTTCATAGATTAAGATGTCGAACAGGATTAAATAAGGGCAGGGGATGACGTCAAACAAACCTCGTTCAGTTGTGTTCGTGCGCATGTGTTTACTAAAGAAAACGTTTTATTTTGAAACTAATATTTTTTTATGGCTCTTTCTTTAAGTTATAAAAAAACTTAAGTATGGTATAATTCATTATAATATATATATTTAAGTCTATTATACGGGTGACCTGGTGGTCTAGGGGTGAGGTGTTGGACTTCTATGCTAGGATCCGGGGTTCAATCCTTGGTCCCGGTCTGATTACCAAATCCTTTCTTCACCTCTGACAAGATGTGTATTAATCACAACTTGTGGTTCGGATTCCACGTTAAACTGTAGGTCCTCCATTTCATCTCACTATCACCCTACCATTACAAATTGGCGTAAGTGCGTATAACCCGAACGGGTAGTAAGACGCGGTGCTAATAATAATAATAATAATAATAATAATAATAATAATATATTATACGAATCTGAATCTCAAATTTGAATCTGAACTTTACCTTCCAATCCTGGATCTCGAATTCGAATCTTGAAGTAAAGAATAAATATAAGAGGAAATAGAACTATATTAGAATGATAAAAAATAGAAATAGTAACTAAATATTAACACTCTTTCTTATAATCCATTCATTTTAATATACATACATTCAGTTGTGTTAAATTACTGGTTTGGGGTCTGGTTAAGTTCATCCAATAATAATTATATTAGTTATGAACCAACAATAAGCAGTATTCGAGCTCTAATACAAATTTCAATTAAATAATTGAAAAAAAAAAGATTTTATTCTCGAATCGATATTTTCTCGAATCCTCTTGAATATTTATAAGGATTCGAGGGATTCCAGGGTTCCCCCTCTAAAAAAAACATTTATTTATTTTGGTGGACAGTAATACGTGTGAATATAATACTTTTTAATTTATTATTTCATGCACTATAATTTCTCTTGTCCCAATCACGAAACAAAAAGCATACTAGTTTTAATATGTTTGTTCTTTCAATAAGTTACAAAAAAAGCCAATTATACAGTGATACTTATGGAAGTTTTATTAGACGCGTTTGATAACACTTGTGATTGATAACATAGCATTACCAAGAAAATAATAAATGTTTCCACATAGGTTAACATTAGTAACGTTCAATCAATGTTTGCAATAAAAATCTGACTTTAGTTGTCAGTTACCACAACTCCGACGCTGGATATACAATACCTACTTATTTATCCTCTCGTGTTGAGTGAATGCAATCCCAAGCACGGTGCAGTTTCTTCCTACACAAAACCTTCAAGCGGGAAGGATAATCGGGTTTGTTGTTCTCAAGACAGAAATATCACAAGATTCACAGATGGTGCTAAAGTATACAAAGCAACTTTTAACACGTGAGCTAATGTCTTTCGTAACTGGGAGAAGGGACCAAGGCATCAAATACTACAGTCTTATCAATTCCAAACGGTTTTATTTACTTTCAGAATAGTACGTTCCTTTGAAAGAGTTAGTAAAGGATTATTACAGCTCTAGAAGAAACTGGCTAGATCCAAGATTATGTTGGTGATAAATAATCTAGTATCTCCAAACGGGATTGGCTTAGTAGATTCGCGACCTTTATCTCCAATGTTTATGGTTATTTAGAAAATAAGGGCTTGGGAAATGTAGGAAGGATATCAGGGCTATGGAGTCGAGTTGGAGGTGGAGCCTGTAGAAAGGTACCGACTCCGACTTAAAAAACCTATAATAGCCAAACTCGATTCTTACTAGTCTAGTCGTAATCAAGGAACGATCTTAATATCACGATTCTTAACTATCAAAACTTTTATGGCATACAAACAAAAAGAAAACATTCAGAATTGGGTAATTTTAATTTGTTATTATTAGTTTTAATTTATGATATGTAAAGACTAATGCATACTCACTCTCATAGGAATTTAGGAAATCTACTTATCCATAAATTGTTATCAAATAAGTATATTTTAAGTTCAACTAAACTAAGAACTTATCTCATGATCCACATGTTGGTGATGAGATGTCTTGTTCTACCACGTTAGAACTTAGCATTTTAATGTTTATTAACTAGTTATAATTTTATTGTAGTCAAATGATTTTACTAAAGTTTTTTATTACGAATTAATATATCAATGTTTCGACTGGACCAACAGAGTCTAAACATTTACTTTAATTTTCAACACATGGTGATATAATCTATTTTTTGATGTTTGTCGTGGGCATACTCGCCATATTAATAATAACAACAATAATAATAATAATAATATAAATTTGCCATTAATAAAGGAGTCGGAGTCGTTGGTCTAGCCTACCGGCTCCACAGCCTTGAAGGATATGTCGACTTTCTACAGCCGAGACGTCTTAGAATATCGTATTCATCCTTTTCATCTAATCTAAATGTTGTTATTACTATTTCTCTAGATATTATAAAGTAAAACTCCAACATACATTTTCATATGTTAAAATACCAGTAAGTTTTTGACATCTTGCCTGCTTTTAAGGAATGCTAAACTCAGATTATACAAAACAATCATTTTATCGGTGGTACTCTATGGTATTGAAACGCGGTCTCTTACCTACATGACGAAAACAAATTTAGGGTGTTCGAAAACAAAGAGATTAGGAAGATATTTGGCTCAAAAAGGGCCGAGGCTACTGGGGAGTGGAGGAGGTTACATGATGATGATTTACATATCCTGTACTCGTCATAAGATATTGTTAGGGTAATCAAGTCTCGTAGATTACGTTGGGCAGGACATGCAGTATGAATAGGAGATTCTAGAACCTTATTCAGGGTAATGACTGACAAACCCAATGGGAAGACCTAGATGCAGATGGTAGGGTAACATTAGAATTGACATGTAAGATATATGGTGTAATGAGGTATACTGGATATAACTAGCCTAAGAGAGGGATAGATGGTGTACTTTTGTTAAGTTTGACAATGGAGTTTCTAATACCATAAAGTAAGTAAAATATCCTCTTTAATATCGATTACGTAACGCTGGTATACAATTTTGACCTTATAATGGTTAGTGTAATTTTAATATGTCCAGCTGGTTGTCTAGTCTAGCTAAGAAAATGTGCACATGCTTTTTAAGGTGTTTTTTTCATAGACCTTTCCCCGGTCACTAAGTTTTCTACATTGTTACTCTTTAGCAGCAGCGGAAATCGGATTCTAATCTTGGTATAGTTTCTAAATGTTTTTAACTGAAGCTAAAAGTGGCCGGGCTAAATTCTGATTGGATGATCCTTTCCTTTAACTCGTAATGCGTGAAGGGGCCAACCCCCGCTACTCAGGGTGGGGAAACCAGAGTGGTTCAAGCTGTTTGGAGATGTGACAGCGTAGTTAGAACTTTTCAAGATGGTATAGCTTACAGAGCTGGGACAAAACATTATTTCTGTCTCGCCTCTAATAATGGGTTTAACTCAAACCTAATATGCGTTCTTTCTTACTTCTCTCTCCATCCCATAAAGTTAATTCAACGTAAACTCTTTAAGCTACTCGCATCGCGTGTTTAACGTAATGCCCCCATGTCCACTACTCTTATTCAGATCAGACTCCAATATTGAGCCACTACATGTCACGACACATCACAGCGAGTTTAAGTAGGATGTGGGTTTTCATAATAGCACGAGAGCGGACATGCATGGGACCGACCGGAAGCGTTATATAGTAACACACTCACATAGCACGGATCTCGAGGTGGCGTCAGGGTTTCATGCTCCCTAAGCGAGACTCAAAATTTGTGCCCCACTTGTATTCTGCAATAATATAAATACCCTCTCTGCGTGACAAAATAATAAAATTGTGCCAAAATACCGGGAAAAAAAGTGATAAAAAATAAGTGGTATTTAGCCCCTTACCTCATTAATGAATGCGTGTAAAAATATTCTCTTTTTTTCTCTTCCTTTTCTCTTAATATTTCCCGAAGCTTTTAGTTTTTTTCAACACCGTGTCTTACTACCCGTTCGGGTTATACTATTATGTACTAATTACGCTAATGAGGTTTAAATATGTGAAAGGTTATATTTAGAGGAAGTGTACCCGCATTTGCGTGGAGAGAGAGAAAGAGTGGAAAACGATTTCGGAAAAAACTTCAGTACATCCAACCGAGACTCAAGCCTCGATATCCCCGTCATCGGCAGTCTAGTATACTGCGAGAGTAGCTCCTTAGAGTATGCGGCCACCGAAGTGGGTTCAGTTAAATACCAATGTAATTCGCCGATAAAGTGACCCTAAATGTTTTAAATCATTTAAAGGGATTATGTCAGTCAATCTTTTAAAAAATTCTATTAATATTAGATAAAATATGTTAATATTATTTATTTATAAATAATTTACTTACTAGCTTGTTTAATTTAAACACTTTTTTTCAAACACAATCAAAATTACATTTTGTTTAAATGCGTCCCTAGGACCTTTATGACATAGGTGACTTCCTAGATTCGCTAATGTACTTGCTTAACGTATGAGTATGATAGTTGGGGTATATTTTGTAAGTGTCAGATACGCTCTTTCATACTAAAATCCTACTGTATTTTTACTACACATTAAAATCCTCTTTGTCGGAAACTATTAGTGACTTAAATTTTAATCTTTGCAAAGGAGAATATACTAAGGAAAACAACCTGATTATGATAAAAAGATTATGAACAAGAATATATTAACATCGTGTTCAGCACTTAAAAACACTGGAAGTGCATTATAATACCGGCTCCTGCTCCACTGGTACCCTACTTAATAAAATTCCATACAAATCTTCAATTACGACTCGAACACACATATGACCAACCATAAATGTGATAGAGTGAACTCATATCTCTCTCACATTCAACTTGGACACATTAAACAATCATAATATAAATAATATAGGCTGTGTATTTGTTTGTTTGTATGTGTGTGTAAGCGAAATAGCTCAAAAACCAGGATAACTAGAAAGTTTAAATCAAAGGGCCTACTAATATGTATGAAATGTTGCCTATATGTTTGTTGCTCAATCACGCCCAAACTACAGTATACTTTTAGTAGATGTAGAAAACTTTTAAAAAATGCCATAATTGTAGTGGGACTATTCCAAATACCCCATAAATCTTAATTATTTGAAATTTCTGGGTGGAGGTTGGTGAATTGGGGGATTTACAAACATCCAAAACTTATTTAAGAAACTACTTCTCATTGTGGTGTCAGGCAGGTATAAGAGTGACCCCAAAGAGTTTGTCTACCGTTAATTAATTACAATCGTTAAATTAAAAACTTTGCTCCCAGGCAACGCCGGATACTACAGCTAGTATTATAATACTAGTGTAATACGTTCATTTGTTCCCCATTGCGTGTTGTGATGATTACTGAAGTCGATATTTATTTAACTCTCCGTAATGTGAGGTGATCCGGTGGTCTAGGGGTAAGGTATCGGACTTCTGTGTTGGGGGTCCGGGGTTCAATCCTAGCTTCCGGCACAGATTTATCTGATTGCCAAACCCTTCCTTCACCTCTGACAAGTCGTGTATTAATCACAACTTGTGAATGTGGGGAATGC
>CABFVZ010000351.1:11010-89683 GCA_902151445.1 Timema monikensis
AAATGTGGGTACATTACCTCTAAATTCTACCTTTATTATACCCACGCCATTTGTGTGGTTAAATCTAGATAGCTTGGATGGGTTGTAAGGTGCAATGTAAAGAGAAAAAAAAATTAAAATACCAGTTTGTGTTATTTAGTAATATAATAGACTATATAATAATATTTAACTCAAAGGCAAAGATATTAGCGCAGGGTAGTTATATCGGAAGTTCACTCAGATTAGCATGCAGGGGATGTTTTTTTTAAATCACAAAACAACACTGGGGAAACTATTCGCTGCTATCCCGTCTAAGATTCCCCTCGCTGTCAATTTATTATATCGTGACCCTAGTGCCTTGTACCACGTGACCACTTATGTGTGTCTAAGTAATAATCAAGTCATTTATCGAATGGTGCGTTTTAAATTCACAATAAAAAAAAAATTTAATCAAAAATATGTTTAAGTGTGTTAAATAAAGGCCGTATATAAACACAAATGAGTAAATATTTAATAATCAGTTATACTTTAGTTAAATAAAATATTAAAGGTTTTTTTTTGTGAATCGCATCTTAATATATACGAATGTGTTGTAATCATTTAACCACACAAATGGGATAAGGAGGGTGAAATTTAGAGGGAATCTATCTACATTCGCTTGGAGGTGGAGTGAGAAACCATTTAGGTAAAGATAACTCATTATACATCCATCCGGGAATAGAACCCTCACCTCCACTTCACCAACAAACTAGAATTGACGAGCTTGACTTTAGACTGAAATGGTATTTACTAATATTGGTTTCTTTCTCTCTTCCTCTTTCTACACCACTCCCTTAGCCACTTTCCCTTCCCATCTTCCTATTTCCTTCCATTTCTTAACCTCGCTATCTCTCCCTCCCTCTCCATCCCCTCTCTCACTCACCATCTCTATTTCCCTCCCTCTCCCATCCACTTTATCGCTCTTTCACTATCCCAACCCCTATCACCTCTTTTATTATTTTTCCCTCACTCTTTTCTTTATCTCTTTTATTTCCTCCTACGCCCTTTCTTTCCTCTCCCCCTCTCTCTTCGTATTTATCTACTATTATCTTTATTATTCTCTCTTACTCTCTCTCCAACACTCCTCCCATCTTTTCTTTCCGTCTTTCTATTTCCCTCCATTTCATAACCTCTCTCCCCCTCTCTCTCTCTCACACCCTCTTACCTCCTATTGCGCTCCCTCTCTCTTTCACTCTCACAGCCCTTAACCCCCTTTTCTATGTCTGTCCCTTACCCTCTTTCTCTTTATATATTTTCCCTCCCTTTCTTTCCTCTCACCCTATCTCTTCCTCTTTATCCACCACTCCTCCCACTATATCTCTTATTCTTTCTCCACCACCCACTCACTCATTCTCCCAATCGATCTCTCTCTCTTTATTTCTCTCACGTTCTCCCCTATTCCACAAAAATGGTTGTACACTTCTTCTAAATTCTATATTCTTCATTCCTACCCACAAGTATAAATAAGTGGGAAGTTCGGATTTATAGTAAATAAGTAAATAACTTGGCACGCTAATTATATTAAAGTGTTTATGAAAAATGGTAAAGTTCTTAAACATAATCCTGGAATCATAATAATTAAGTTTGTAACTCATGTTTTTTAGAAATTAAGTAACATAACACTAATAAATAAATGAAAGTTTGATGATAAATTGGAAAAAATAAATACATTGTAAATTACAAAATACTAAAGATTATACGAGAAAATAAATGTTAAGGACAAGAAACAGGGAAAAGATAATTAATGAGGCGGATTAGGGTTTTGAAGGGGGGGTAAATGAAAATCCCAAAAGAAAGGAAGATATTTCTAAATTGGATGAGTTTAGTAAAGCAGGAAGAGTCGAGTCCTGGGAGAGCTAAATCAATTTTTACAGGGAGTTCTCAATTCCGACCGGGGAACTCTCTGACAAACTCAGTTTTGAGTAGAGCTTGTCAAGACGGGGGTGGAGTAGGAGAGGGGGGGAAGTGTCTCGAGCTCTGGGGTTCACAGTCTAACACATCATCCTCAAGGAAGAAATACACTGGCTTTGAGAGAAAAACGAACAGTGGCGGCTCGTGTATAGGCACTGCAGAGCTGCAGCACTCCCTATTTCCACTTGATATTATCGATAACATTTAATATAATTATTCCTTTTTCCTTTAATTCTTTATTTATTTTTGTAGTACAATATATATTCCTTAAGCTTAGTGTCAGTACTTCAGTAGCCATCCCCCAGTTTATGAAAAAGATACAAAAATATTTGTGTGGAACTGTGTGCTTCACAGTGCCAGCGACTTGGTGTTTGACTGTTGTGCGCATGCGAACATAGGAGAAGAGTGGGGAGGAAGGAGGGACTGCCAGGTAGAGAGATCACTGTTGCTCTCGCAGTCTTTAATCTTAAGGATTAAAAATATAGAATGTTTAGTAAAAACATTCTATATTTTTAATTCTTAAGATTTTAAAGCTGTTCAATCCGTTATATATATATATATATTCAATTTTTTGAACTCATTATAAATTGTGTATTTATTACGGTTTGATTAATTTGTATTACAATTAATTGTAATACATTAGTTTAAAGTCTAATTCTCTTATCAATCTGAACAGTTCTTGAATATTAATTGTAATGAGCAACGAAGAATTTGACCAAGACTTTTTATCTTCATCTAAAAAAAATCTGTTCATACGCCACTACGGTCATGACCTCTGCACTCGATCTAGATTGAACCCTGGTCCACTGCGTCAGAGCAGAGAGTATAAATCCTCCTGAACTTAACACCACCGGTTAACCGGAAAGGTTGATGGCATATCGTTTTCACCCGCTATCCGTGCATGATCAACGTACGCTTTTGTCCTTTAAATTCCTGTGAAAGGTCGAGATTAATACTGACGGCGGATGAATTAAGTGCATTGTGCGTTCATATTTGAAAGGTACAGATAAAAAAAGGGAGAAAGTCCTATTTGAACCCAAATCGAGCTAGAGCTGCCATCTGTTAGAAAATCATAAGGTTTTTCTAATGCACTCAATATTATGATTAAAAGAGGTCTATGTTATATTTTTAATTAATTTTTAAAAAAGTATTTTTTGTTAATGTTCTTGTGGGGTTTGAGATAAACAAGTTGTTGCTCTGGAAAATGTGTGTAATGTGACTTCCTCCCTTTTTCCCTTGTATCCATGATTTGCAAATAGATTGATGTGAAAATATGGGTAAAGGTCACCAAAAACTGAACCTAGAATTAGCATGTAAATTGAATAAATAATTCTTACGATTAACACGCGTATCGCTGCGCAACAGTGGGACTGGGGAAGCTTTGAAAATTTTGGCTTTCTGCTAACCCACATCGGTGGATTCGTGGACTAAATGTCAGGTTCATTTAATTTGATTTACCTGTGATGGAGAGGTTGGAGGGTTCAAATCCCTGTCTGGTATATAATGGTTGTGTTTTTTTTTTTCTAAATGGTTTACCACTCTGCCTCAACGCTAATGCGGGTACATTACATAAGTATATACCTAAATCTTGACTGTCAGAAGTGACAGCTGTTAAACACATGTTTTTGCAGATCATTTCGTTCGGCGTAGGGATACATAATTTGGTCTGGTAACTTTTCAAAGCCGTTAGCTGTCAGCTATGAGCTGTCAGTCAGCACCAAAGAAGCCTTAGGGCTACTGTACACGCGTAACTCTGACTGATAGTAAGACGCGGTGCTTAAAAAGTAAATACACATCTATTTTTGAAGTTATTTGCTTGTAAGTAGATTACTACTGAGTTTCAAACAGTGCCGTATAGTGGAGGGTTTGTAAGGGTAATCAGAGCTTGTTAAAACTATACGCATGATAGATTATCACCCAGTCGCTCCCCATTTGACCAATCATAGACACCGAATGCACCACGTACATCACATGAGAGATATAATTCTGTTGAAACCTTACCATGAAGTGTTTTATAGAAATATCAGAACACACTACAGCTACAGTTTGGACTGACTTTGCTTACCCTGGCAATACTCGCCAACACGCCACTGTTTTCAAGGTATCTGTAGCAGTTGACTGCAGTAGCACTTGTAGTGCAAGCCAAAAATAGTTTCCCTCAACGCGTATGGACTAGGAATATAATTGAGCAGGGATTGGTAACTAGTCGATAACGTGAAAATGCTACAATGTAAAAGTTTTTTCTTTCTTTCTTTCTTCTAAATTTGCAAATATGTAAAGTAATTTCAAATAATATTAATGACCAAACTAACCTTGATCTATGATAACCAATAATGTTATAAGTTATTTAAAAATATACATTTCACTTATTCTATATTTTTTCTATAATAGTGGGGACACAATTATTTGAGGAAAGGTTGAATTTTAGGAATGAATCTCAATTTATAAGCCCAAAAAAAAAGGAGAAGTAGAGTGGAGAAAGGGTGGGTTATCGTGAGAACTTTGATAAGCTTCTCAGTCGATTGGGGCCCGAAAATGTTGCCAACCCCTGGAATAGAGTAATGTTGTTTTCCCCAGCCATGGTTCGTAGTCAGTGAAACCAACAAATACGTCAAAAAGTAAATTTGGTTTCACCTCATTGGGAATTTTACCTACGCTCTAGAAAATTTATTTTATTTCTTAATCTAACAAAAAGTCTCAATGAAATGAAAATATTTAATTGAAAAGACTAGATATTCCTCTTAGCCCAGTCCATGCGTACCTTCGTAAAGAGCACCTGTTTCTTTTGATCGTTTCCAAACTTTAAAAATAATCCTAAATATACTGTACATACAATAACTATTGTAGAATTTTTAGAGTGAGAGAACCCAAATTAACTTTTTGATCTAATTGATGGGTTCCCTAACTACAAGCCAAGCCGGGGAAAGCAACATTCCTCGATTATATTACTCGTAAAGAAAACCGGGATTTCACTGGGATCTATTATTTCTGCTGGCATCTATCCCTTAAACTGATAGTTCGTTTGTAAAAATAGGTTTAGCTATTTTATCATCATTTCAATTAACTGTCATAAATAGGTTTAGAAAATTATACAACTTCGCTTCGTGTCGGAAAATGTGTACTTTACACGCCCCCGGGCTATGAACGTTCGTGTTCTAATATAATAAATGCTTTTATTTAAATTATTTGAGGTATTTAACGTGGACTTTCTGAACCAACTGATTATATCAGCACACGAGAATTTCTATTAGTGAGATCAAAAGCGCTTACCACTTATATCCGGTATGGTATTTTCACATTCCTTCCAAGATTCTTTTCCACACCACAATCGACATGGGAACGACGGCTTTACTTCGAATTAGCAGGAAGTTGTGCTATGGATTTTTATCGCTCAAGAAAAATCGGTCGACCCCGGCTGGATTTGAAGCCACAAACATTGGATCCTGAGACAAACACTTTATCCCAAGACCATCAAGTTCGAATTGATATAATCAGTCAGTTCAGAATGTGCACGTTAAATAATTCAAATGAATTAAAAACAAAGTTTAATGTAATCAATTAGTTTAGGTCTATAATTTGGTTGAAGTGTCTGTAATAAACAATGAAGAACATTTTAAATATTATTTTATCGAACGAAAAGGGTGACCTGGCGGTCTAGGGGTAAGGTGTCAGACTTCTGAGCTGGCGACCGGGGTTCAATCCTCGGTCCCGGCACAGATTTATCTGATTACCAAACCCTTCCTTCACCTCTGACAAGACATCTTGTGAATGTGAGGAATGCCAGGCCTCCACCGTGGTTCGGATTCCACGTTAAACTGTAGGTCCTTCATTTCATCTCACAATCACCCTACCATTACACATTAGCGTAAGTGCGTATAACCCGAATGAGTAGTAAGACGCGGTGCTAATAATAATAATAATAATAATAATAATTTTGCTGTAAGCCTCACTTTGATTCTATGTTCTGTTAAAATTTGATAGTATATTTAACGAATGGTTTCAACGTCGTGCCATTTTAATATATCATGAAATGGGGTTTATATTTTAGTTTTATTAAAATGAAATGATGAAAATCTACCACGCATAACTGAGGAGGTTAGGTAAAAAATCATGATAAACATCATTTTATGAAAAATAATATTTTATCCGTGATTTCTGGTCACCTATTGCTTGAAGGGGAATGCCAGGCCTCCACCGTGGTTCGGATTCCACGTTAAACGGTAGGTCCTCCATTTCATCTCACAATCACCCTACCATTACACAATTAGCGTAAGTGCGTATAACTCGAACGGGTAGTAAGACGCGGTGCTAATACTAATAATAATAATAATAATAATGCTTGAACTACAACTTGTTTTTTTGTCAGTCAAGACCTTGAGGATTGTAGCGTTTATTACCGTAAAGCTACAACGGTTAATAAATAAAAGCAAGACTGGAAACTATTGGAATGAAAACAAGTAAACTCACCGTTGCCCCATTCAACAGCTTCAACTCACTAATGTACTCCCAGCACAAAAACAACATTCCACAATGAATTTAACTGACCAACTAAGCGAGTGAAAATCATGCAAGACTGAACTGTGCATTATCGCGGGGCATGTTGGGAAAATTGTAGGTGCGCACGCGCAAGAAGGTGGTGATGTGTTAAAACATTTGGTATAGAACAATCTACCTGCTACTACGTTATTCTACCGTCGTCTATTTATCCCCTCCCTCTCTGCCTTGTTTTGTGTTTGCCTGTGTTTTGTTTACCCCTCTTACCCCTCTCTGAGCTAGAATAATTTTGTATATAATGGTGTAGTCCGGATGGACGAACTACTCTTGTTAGAATCAGGTCCTCGGACACACATAGGTGTCCGGGATGTTTTTAGAAGGTACGAGATTCCCTTTTGGATGTTTTATGTTGAAATTCTGTTTGGCAAATTAATATTTAAATTTAAAACCTTTACAACTATAAAAAATAAACTTCGTAGGGATATCACGTATTACTTTAATCCTTTTAGATACGACATTTTCAAGAATGTTTATCTTCAGTTTAATTTTGTGTAACGTAAAATCCCCATCTGGGTTTGCAGGGTATTCAATTTGTCAATTTTCACAAGACGTAGAATTTTGAACATGTTAGTATCTTATAGCCTGTCTGGCGTGAGAGCTATAGTATTCTGGTTAGAAAGAATGTTAGTAACTTGTTAGTAACGTATACCCTGTCTGGCTTGAAAAGCTTTATAAGAAAGTTAGTGATTTATGAGTAACTTATAGCCTGTTTGACTTGAGAGGTTTGGTTTTGCCATTAAGGAAGAAATATTAGTAACTTACTGATTTATGTAATAAATTGCCCGCAACATTTTTTTTTTTTTTTGTGATATTCGCTTATATTTATTTTGCAAATTTTAATTACTGTTCAATATTTAATCTCTCTTTATTCAATATCAATAAATAAAATGTTATTTTCTGAAATATTTCTTTATATCAAATATTCATGTTATATCCTTCTCGCTGGTAACCAAGGTACATATAAATATCCTCATTACAACATAGTTGACGAGTGAGTTCAGGGAAACAGAAAATGAATAGACCTGAGTACGGCCTATTTACTTTGTGATTAACCTATCGGCTCCTCTGCAATTATTATATTCCTTTTTTTTTATTCTTAGTTTTGTTGTGCACCATCCTTAGTACGTTGGGAATTAAGGGTGGTGTTACAATATTAACAATTATTCTGTTTATTTTCTATAGCTAGATTTACGAATTTAATAAATGTTTGAATAATGAATATAGCCTACATATATCTATGAGGGTTAGTTATTATGGTTTTGCCCCAAACCCTTCAATTGTTCGGATTTTTTTATTTATAAATAAATGGATATGAGATGTAAACAGAATAATTAAATTTTTTAAAATACTGGAAATCAATTTTTCTCTCAATTTAGTTTGGCTCGGTACTATATTATTATTTTGAATACTGAGATTTTGATATCAGTAATATGTTGTATTAATCTGCATCATCAGTTATTATAATCCTTTTGAAATTAAATTTTAGTCACATAAAATTTAAAAAAGGGAGCTTATGTCCTGAAATGCATGTGCTCTTAAAATGCTTAAAATTTGTTTAACCATACTAGGCAACTGAAAGAATTAGTCGAGTGCTTAGAGCTTTGGAAAAAATTCCTTAGACCGAGATTTAAATTCAATTTGCTGATATAGCATTTGCTTTTCTTCTACGTAGTTTTACCTCCTCACACAAGTGAACGTTGTTGCACTTCATTAGAAATCCTCCTCCTCTTCATGTTAGGTAGTTAATAGCCATTTATTATTCTTACCGTCACCAAAATTTAACTGTCAAAAAGCCTTGTAAATACAGGCTTCCATTCAAAGAGACTTAAGAACTCAAGCCCCTATCATGACTGTAGCTAGGCAAGCCCGGAATATTACCAGCGTGGCTAGTCACCGAGTTACAAGTGGATTTACTTCCCGTACGTGGATTACACATACCATTTCGGTGTGCCGGGGAATTTCTGGGTTTAATAACCAACACTCCAATTTTCATAAGAGCATTTTGTGACAGCTATAAAAGTTACTTGATCTACTTTCATCTATTCATACGACAAGTCTTATGGCATCTTCAGTTGCAACTTTAGTTAGATATTTTCAATAACTATAAAATAACCCTGATACTATATGTTATAATGTAAATATTGCCCGGTAATAGATTAGGTAAAAATTAACTCTAAAAACTACTATAGCTAATGCTAGTTTACTCATCGAAAATACATTTTTTTTAATAAACATGTTTTGTAACTGGTTCTACTCTACTTTAAGCTAAAAACCAATAGCATTTATGTTCCTCCTAGTCTTGATTTCCTGACAAATGGAATGGTTATATTATCAATGTTATCTTTTATTTTGATTATTCTCAAAACAAAACCATCAAACATTTTCCTAATTAAATAAATATCTTCTAACATTGTTCTTTAAATTTGCTGAACAGTATTAGGTTTGAAAGTGATTGATGAGTTTTATATTCAACTGAAAATAGTACTTTATATAAATAAATAAAAAACGCCAGTGACCTTCAAAACTCACGTGAACTTTACTCCCTTAAGATCTTTAAAGTGACCTCAGACTTTGTGAGTGGTAGGCCCCACGGGAACCTCTAATACAGACGTCAGAAGGGAGAGAAAAAGGGGAGGCAATAAGAAGGGCGGGAGATTGACATTTAGCCGCGCGTGCAGGTGACTGGCCCCTCGACTTGGGAATTGAAGAATGTTTGGGAAAAACTCCAGTTTCCGTACAATGGGGGAAAGTTGTGAAAAATTTTGTGCGATGCTGTTATGACTTTTTTTTAAAGTTCGGGTAGAGAAAAACTTTTATAAAATACAATATATATTTTTTTGTATTCAACAGGCAGAGCATTTACCTAGAACATTATAGTGTTTTTTCTACTACCTTAATTTTTTTTTATTGTATAGCATTGCTCACTGGGAGGTACAAAACATCCCGTTT
Source organism: Timema monikensis (assembly GCA_902151445.1). NCBI lineage: Eukaryota > Metazoa > Arthropoda > Insecta > Phasmatodea > Timematidae > Timema > Timema monikensis. Next base: position 20,443 of record CABFVZ010000351.1, read on the forward strand.
GGCCGCCTGTATGTAGACTATTCGCCGCTCTGATGGCACAGAATGTTGACCAGGCTACACATATGGAGGTTGTCTACACGTATTCGCAATGAGAGGACGTGATGAAATGATAGTGAATATTGAGGTGCGGGCCAGTGGGGGTCTTAAAACTAACCCAAACCTAATTTACCAACTTCTGGAGACAACCGGGATAATTCATCTTAAGGGGAAAATAGTCAAGGTACGAACCTGGGACCTTTGAGCTCGTAGCCAGGTGAACTGACCACTACACCATAGGACTGGGTACTATCACCAGTGATTGAATGGTCTACGGCAGGGATGGGAGAACCTGCCACCTCAAGGCCAAATGTGGCTTTTTGAGGTGTACGATGCGTCCTTTTCACACATCTTGTGCATAATAGCATGTATTTTAATTAATTATAATTCAAAAAGTCGCTATCTTTAAAACAGACAGTAAAAAAAATATAGCAACTTCTCCAGCTGTCGGATAGAAAAACCATTCTTATGAAATTTTGACTGTATCTTTTAGTATGAATTTATTATCGCCGAGGGCTGAAGTAGTTGTCTTTATAACTTTTCCTTCATTTGTAAAATATATTTTATTGAAATCAATACTTAAAGAAGCACAACCAATTATTGACATTTGTATCCACATTTTACGTTTCATAACTCACCCAAGCTATCTGCACGTGAACTTAGGGAGCGGTTATGTTGATTCAAACATATAAAATGAGAGGACCACCGTTGAATAAACAAGAGGAAAGATGTGAAAGAGACAACAAATAAATCTGATAATACAAAAAAAAAAAAACTTCACTTGGTGTTCTTCTCTGCTCTCCTCATGACTCATATTAAGCTGGAATTAAGGTGGGATGGGACTTACGAAACGGATGACTAAACAATACTGAGATTTCACTGTACTGAACTGTATGTGCTTATTGGAGTCTGATGGAAGACACCCTCTATATACATTCAACCACTAAACCACACATGAAGGAGAGGGGAAGGTAAGTTTCAAGTCAACAAACCTGACCTCTAGCGGCCTATCCAAACAAAACAGTCACACCAATACACGAATGGGGTAGGTTTAAATGAACTTAGAATTCAGAGTAAATATACACCCACATTTTCATGGAGGAATAGTAGGGAAAACATTTTATAAAAAATCCCCTTAGTACACCCGACCGGGATTAAAACCCCAATCTCCATGTTAATGGCAATTCAGTTTGAAGAAAGAGTGACGTCTGCCTACTGAACTAAATAAACCGAGTTCGATTCTTGACATGTATGAAAAATTTATCATTGGCGAAACGTTGGTTTCCCCTCTCACAATGATAAATTAATGTCTGGGGACTGGATGTTGTGTCTGTTCTAGATTTAAATTAGTTTAAAAGTCATGTGCTGATATAATCAGTCGGTTTAGAAAGTACGCTTTAAATACCTTGAATCAATGGGGAGGAACACAATAATGAAGCCGTAATTTAAACCAACAACCCCCAAAACGTATTTAACTGTGAGTTGTTAATGTAGATTTGATAAAAAAAATGTAAGAGTATAAGTATGGAGCGTGCTTAATGGGTAACCATCTCAGTATATCCCACATAGATTCGAATCCCAGTCACATTACCAGCAGACAGACAAAATTTGAGGTTACATCCACTTTCCCCAATAATGCATGTACCTAAAATAAATATTACAACACTCATTTGCTAACTCTACTGATTAACACAGCATTGTTTTATTTTTACTAGGCAGTTTACTAATCTTTACTAGGATTAAAGTCACAAAAGCAACTGGTTCAGTTTTATATATCAGCATATCAGGACTTGTAAATTTTCAAAGAAATTATGGACTAATTCTAGTTCCCACCTCACCCATGGAAAAAAAAAAAGCATTTGCATTTGTTTAACCACTATTGAAAATGAACATGCTACTGTGCTACAAAATGTACTTTCCATTTGGAAAATCCAAAGATTAGATTAATTCAAGTACAGTGTTGCACACATGTTTTTTTATTGATTAATATATTTAATTCACTATAATTAAAATATATGTAAAATGAAAACACATGTATTCAATAGAACTGATTGTTCGAAAAGATGGTCATACAGGATGAATAATTGTTATTAATTATCGTCTATACCGTTGCTACTCAAGAATGTAGAAGATAAACAAGGGCTTTTAGCTAAACAAAAGACTAAGTTATTCTTTATATTGAAAGATTATAATAATATTGCTTGTATAGGCTACATCATTTACATACAGCCCAGTATTGGAAGGATTAGCCAGTACTAATGTACCGTTGTACAAGGGAAGCCCAAATGTACTAATCGTACATCCTTTTCGTGGAGGCTCTTTCCATGTCTCGATGAGATGATAGTGAGTACGAGGGTGTGGAGCAAGTGGAAACACTTAAAAGCTAACTCAAGCCTAATTAACCAAAGCCTGATAACCGTTGGGGTGATTTATATTTTGGGAAAATTACCCAAGATAACAACCGGGACCCCTAAGCTAGTAGCCAGGTGGGTGAGATCAATTCCAGTGTACTTTTAAAATTTAAATATTATGATATTTATATACGTCATCAGGTTTGAAACAGGGTCAAACTCAGTCTCGTGAGGACAAATGAGAAGTAACTTGAAGAAAAATAAGTAGAAGCTCCGGTCTAGAAAACCGATATTAACAGCCAGTGGGATCGTTATGCTGACCACATTATACCCTCTATCCGCAAATGTTAGCACTACCATTGCTAATGGCAGTGGCTGCTCGGTCGATATGGCTTTCATGTGGGCTTACACCGTGGAGTTTTTTTGTTTGTTTTTTGCTATAACAGTGCCTAGCAACCATAGCAGCTTTGTTATAATATAATCTAGCTTTAAAAATATAAGAGTTAAACAAGAGATCAACTAACATAACAAGAATGACCAGGTCCTGCCTCTTGTCTACCTTGGTTTGGCTGCATCTCAAAGCTCCCCCAGCAGTTAATCACAAAGTTTGGATTATTTTGTTTTTAGATTTTTAGTACCACATCTTACTACCCGTTTGGGTTATACGCTTATGAAATAATTACGCTATGGTTATAGAGATTAGGAAGGTTATATTTAGAGGGAGTGTACCCATATTTGCGAGGAGGGAAAGTGGAACAACATTTTGGAACAAAAAAAAAACCTCAGTACACCTGACCAAGAAGTTTGAATTTGAACAAATAAGGAACAAGTTTTTTTTTTTTTTTTCAAAACTTTGCTGTTTCCTAATGGATTAAATAGAAAAGCTATTATGTTTGGTAATTACGGTTATAGTCGCATCTAGATGTCATATTCTTTAGATTGAAAAATGACACCTTAACACGGGAATCCAACCAGAGACCTTTTGCTTTGTACACCAATGCTCTAACCACTGATCTATTCAGGAATCGTGAGTATGGTGAGTAATGAGTAAAATTTGATACACCAACCTAACTTGCAAGATCTCACCAAATTTTGAGCATTTTACAACTCTCATAATCAAACATGTTTTATTCCTACAACGCTTATAAAAAAAAAATTGGGCCAAATTGTTTGTTGGTTCATCAAAAGGTCTGAGGGGTGCAAATATTCAATAATCAGGCCACATGCAGCAAGTTTTGCATGCCTGCATTAGTCAATAAAAGTTTTTATAAGCATATAAGGACCATTGCCCAAGGGTGGAATGGGGGTTTTCATCACATTCCAAACACTGGTTCGTTCTACACCCTTGGCACTTAGATATGAGCTTGCAATAAAATCAGAAACAATTTAACCCTACCCGCTTTTACACATAAATTGCCTCCGCCTGGATTTTAACCATATCTCAGAGATGGAGATCCATCAGCTTAAAGCTCTCGACTATGAACAGGGTGAAATCCTGTTAACACAAAATAAAGCAGAGAGGTATAAGTGGTTACTTCAAATAAAACACTTATCAAAATTTTTAAATCACATACTATTTCTACAAAACAGTACATCTTTTTATATATATAATATAGTAAACTATACAATGAGTTATACACACTACTAATCTTCTCTAATTTGTGGAACACAATTGCGTACAAGTCTGGCTACAAAAATATTGGTGCATATTATTACACTGTTTAAATGGTAAAAAGAAAAAATTAATTGACATATTGTTTGACACTTGATTTTTCTAAGCAAATTATTTGTTGGTATTGTGCTGCATTACAAGACATATGTTTCACAAAGGACAAGTGTGTGGTACTGAGAATAAAGAAGGATTTTACCTTTGGAATACAGTTCATTAAACTTATATATAATCCAGTAAAAATGCATTGCTTTGAAATGACTTGTGTAATATAGGATCTTACTTGATAAATAAAATAATAAGTTTAATAAAGTCAAGACAATTATAATAGAAAGGATTTAAAGTTTTAAACAACAGCATAAACAGCTTTAAAATAAGAAAAAAAGACTCATATTACAGTTCAAAGAAGTCTTTAGATAGACTTTTAAAATCAGTTTAGTAAGTCACACAGTCAACATTTTTTCAACACTAAAAAATAATGTGTTATTTATTTTTATTATTTTACACATAACGTTTTACTACACGTTTGGACTATACACATGTTTACATTCATGGAGTTGAAATGAGTAATATGAAATCTAGAATGAATCCACATTTGTGTGGATAAAGTGGAGTAATCACCCTGAATATACCAGACAGATTTACAAATCACAATCCTCTAGTCGTTTACAATCTAGTTTATAGAGAGAGTAACGCCTTGGACGATGTGACCACTCAAGTGAGTGATGTGTTATCAATATATCTGAACGAAGTAGATATGGAAAATAATTCTACTCAAGCGCAAGACCAACATCAAGCAATGAGTTATATAGGGTGTGGCCATGGTTTTGGCGTTTCTTTTGTGATATATTACTAAACATTTTGTTCAAAAGTTACGTGCATAATGTAATTATTTGGTATGAGACCCTAAGATGTTGTTCTTTATGTGACTATTATAGTACATGAATCTAAGATTACTATCCCCTGACTCATTGTATTATGCACAATCCGTGTAGATTAACAGACCTTTTGTGTGTGTAGTCCAGACAAGTAGTAAGATGTGAAGGAAAAATCCATAATATAAGTCAGATGGGTATTTTTATGTAGTAAGTTTTTATTTTCAATTGAAAATCAATATATCCTAACTGAAAAAAGGAAAATAAAAGAGCCATTTGATTTTAAATTTGCTGTAGTATTTTATTATTAATTTCACAACATTAGGGGAGATGCTTTAGGATGAAATTATTTTTAATATGTATGACTCAAGATTAGTTTTATAATTGTGTTCAACCTTAATAATTGTACAGTGTTTAGTTGAAAAAAATAGTGTGGTTATGATTTTAGAGTGGAAACCTAGGACAAAATGTTATAAGGTCAGGTTTATTTCAATACTATACATAGCCATGATTAATAAGAACCAAATCTGCTTTGCTATGGAATTAGGGAGATCAAATCCATAATCTTAAAAGGACTTCTAGCCCCATTAATAAAATTAGCCTTAATTAGACCATACTGCTCGATTAAAACAACACAATGTGGTATGGTTTTCCACTACCTACTTCAAAGGTCGGTGTAATCGAGACCAGTGAAACGATTTTATTATATTTAAGAAAATACAACAAAATTGAAGAATAATTATTTTAAAACTAAGAAAATTACTAAACAAATTACAATTTCACTACTGTAAAATGAAGACAAAGCCATGAGATGGGGGCTCTTAAAATAAAGATGGCTTAGTCATTAAGATACTTAAGTTTTTATTTTGTTTACAGTTTAAACACCACATTAATAAAGTTTCATTTTTCCATTCGCTAATGCCAATGAATTTATATATAAAAACAATAATTTGGCAGAAAATCTGAATGAGAGATTGTACAGGAATATTCTCGAGATTTTCTAGACATGTTAAGAGGATGAAAGATAAAAAAAGACTACCAGAGCAAGCAATCGAAACAAAAATGATTAGAGAAAGATCCATGGGAAAGGCCCAGAATGAGATAGTTGAACTAGATAACCGTGTGTTTGTGTGTGCAGAAGAAATTTGGACTGGAACAGGATGGTGGAGTAGAAATGGTGGAGATGTACCATTTCATACTCCAAACCTGGCAAAATACTGGATAAGAGGAAATAATGACGATGATTATGATGATGAACTATAATTTATACAAAGAGAAGCTTTAATATGAAGAATTTAGGGTGGAATCTAAATATGTGTATGGTAGGATTCTTCCAGAAAGGAACTTTTTAGAAGAGTCAAACAATTTTTTTAAAGTCAGCAAATATATTATTTGACTTATTTGTATTATTATTTTACAGGGACATACTTTCATCGTAAGTTTTTTAAATTATAAGTAAATAGGCACATAATTAATCATTTATAAAATAAAAATACTTTTTAATGCATTGGATGATGTTACATTTTTACATTTATGTCAACATCTTACCAATAGTTATACATCATTTTTAATTACACTGCCAAATACATTCAAAAAGTATTTATTATTACATTAAAATTAATAATATGGCAAATGTATGACTACTAATCGACAAACTATATTATTGCAGATACAAAACCCTGTGTAGTAATAATAGCGATAATAATGGTGAAGGTAGTGTTAAGAGGACCACACATCACTAATAAAAAGTAATTAGCAGCAATTATTAAATTATTTAAAACTAACTAAAATAATAAACCGAAACAAATCGCAAGTATCTATAGTAAAATTAAATCTTAAATACTCTATACAATATTTATTCGGAATATTAATTTATGACTTTTTTGTGAACTACTATTACTAATGATCATAAATAAAGATTATTACTTCTGAATGCTTATATTTATTATTTAAATAAACTTAGTGCTAATATAGCCGGTAGTGGAAAATCTATGGCTTGAATAAAACAAAGTGACTAGAACCATAGGCTGGAAACAGTAACAGGTGTAAAGTGCTAATATACCTGGTTTAACATTTTAGAAAACATTCTAAAATTAATCTTTCGTAAGGAATTTAGAGTATGTTATAATAACAAATACTACAATAGGTAAAATAGAACTTCTGTAGACATCATCACTACAGGAATATCAATAACAAAGGAGTAAGGGAAGTCAATCCCAACAACAAGACTGTGATAATTTTTACATATATTTATATTCATTTATTGTTATTAATGGTTTATGAACTTAGATTTAGATATTTTAGATTAAATGAGTTTAAAGTTTCTAATTCTATTAAACTAATTTTAAGTGTATTTCAATTAGTCAACACTTATATGTATTTCCGGGTAACTATATTTATTTATACTTTTTATACTTTTAATTTGACCTGCATTTCGTTTAAATATGCCAACTATGTTTGTAAACAGTATTTTTAGTCCACTTTCTATCCCATATCATTGTTTACTTTAGTATATTGCTCAATCACTGTTATTAAACTGATTACACATTTACATCATTTTCGTCTATTCAACTTTTAGTATTCATTTCAATTCTTATTGTAGTCTTTGTTATTATAACATACCTGGTTTAGTTTTATATAGTAAAATATAGAGGTCCTCCTTTGAATCATTCACAATCCTTTTATTTTAATTGTAATAAAAATTGTGTTGCTACAAACAGAGTATAGATGAAGTCAAATTCATTGATTGAGAAAAGACTATGGTTGGTAGAAGTTTCTGTTTATTTAGTATGAGATTGAAATACCAAAATAAAACATATTGATTTTTTTCCCATAAGTTGTTTAGGTGTTAGTGAAAGTGTTTATTACAATTTGTAAAGAAAATTAATAAACTTAAAAACCAGAACTTAAGTACCGTAACCACTAGACCCACTTTCAAAGCAGTCAAAGACTGTTATTAAGTATTTGAGTCGAATATATAAAGATTTGAACCTCGATCTCCTCATCATCGACAGTCTAGTTTACTGCAAGAGTAGCACGTTAGACCATGTGGCCACCGAAGAAGGTTATTTTCATTTACTTCTCTGCATAATTTCTGTATGGTTTGACCATGTGACATCAAATTGAACACAATTCTGGGAGTACTAACTAACCAAATTATAAAATGACACTTATATGCAATGGTATCTATACTTATAAAATAACATGTCCTGACTGACTGACTGATTCATCATCGCCGAGCGCAAACTATCAAGGCTACAAGCATGAAATTCGGACTGTATATTCATTTTGTTATGTAGGCACCCAAAAAGAAAGGATTTTAGAAAATTCCATCCCAAAGGGGTCAAAATAGGGGATGATAATATGTATGAAAGTCCATTATTTTGAAAGTTACATAAACAAAATTTTGTATTTCGGTTATTGACGTAAAACAAATAAATACGTGTTTCAGGAATTTTGGAAATTTTATTTAATAAGGGATGAAAAAGGGGGTGAAATTTTGTATCGGACTTGCATTATTTTTGATCTGAGGTCAAGTTATGGTCATCAACGTAACGTAATATTTTAAATTAATCTGTAAATACATATGTATATTTTCGTATTTGTATATAATCAACTTCTACGCGAGCAAAGCCGCGGGCAACAGCTATCTAGTTATATTATATAGGATTGCTTTGAAAACTATAAAATATATTTATTGTGGTTTCTTTAATTACTATAATACATGCAAAATGAAATTTCAGTGAATTTAATCAAAAATATAATTAAATTACTTTCTATATTTCAAAATGATTAGATTAAGAAATTATATTGCCTTTAATATGAGTTAATATAATATGATCCTTTCAAACTAATACTAGTAAAAGGATTGAGATTTTAAAACCCATTAAGGTCGTTAAAAATAAGGAGATCTTAAACAATAAACAAATTAATGCCATATTTAAATATAAAATTATGATTAATACAAAGTAAGCACAAAATGGTTTGAGTAGAATGCCTTCTCAATCTGCCCGAAATTACACAGAGTAGGCTACTGAGATAGAATAAAAGAAATCAACATTCATAGAAATGAAGAGACAAGGTTGATAAAATTACATAAAAGAGTTATTTTAAATAGTTTTATAAATGGAAAAAGTTATAGAAAAGTGATAGAAACAAAAACAGTGCAAACACAATGTATCTCTCATCATTCACTTTGTCCTGGGCCTTCTTCCAAAAATACTGTTATGTATAATCAGTTTTTCCCTAAACATATCAGGCTTAATCTGATCAATTACACTATGATACTATCTTATAAGCTACAACCCAGTGGTTCCCAACCATTTTCTGTTGATGTCCTCTTTGGCAGATCATAAAATTCCCACATGACCCCTCCACCCTATTATTTTTTGGGATGGTTATAAAAAATGTTTTATAGTCATTTATTCTATACAAAAATCAATGTAACACTAGCAGAAAATTGGTAAACAAAAAATTATTGAAAATTAGTGTGATGGCACATACTTATTTTCATCAATTTTTGAATATTGGGCTTTATGTTTGACAGAGCACAACTCAAATCACTTTCCATTTCAAGGTAGCTTGGATAGAATAATACTTTTTGGTTGGTCAACCAATTTTCTACAACCGGTAGGCAGTATTGCCAATACCCCAAGAAAAATCACAGTATCTCCATTACTTTGAAAAAGTGATTTAAATAAAAAAAGGCTCCAATTATTAACTTATTTTTAATATTATTTACGAATCGAGCCACAACTCTCTAAAATTGCTTCACGCCCTTCAGACTGTTACATGTTGAGCTACACCATAATTGAATCAAGAACGGTAAGAGTGCTACTTTTCAGAGTAAACAAATCAAAACTTAGAACAAAATAAAAAACATACAAAAAGTGTTTCTTAAAGATTTTAACAAAATTGTTATTAGAAATAATAATGGAATTAAAATGCTATTTATTTTATATTAATCCTACTCCAAGCATCTCAGAACTTGTATTCTATCATTTTAAGTAGCTTACACTCTATTAAACCTGAAAGATAACAGGCTTACCCTGTTAGTTTCCACTATGATACAGCTTATATGACAATTAAGGGGTTTCCAACTGGCGACCCACTATGCCTTTTTTATACAGCCCACAAATTTTCTGGGGAAAATAATCTACTGTAGTAAAGTTGATGTTTTTAGATGAGAAAGAGATAGTTTTGACTTGCGTGAGAAAAATCCATGAAAGCTCCAAATGATGTTCATTAAGTAATAAACCTTCGTGCACTATTTTAATAATAGCTTGTGTATCGGCGCGAGTCCTATTTACATTTACCGCTTTGCCTATTAAGATGCGGTCAACCCCTCGACTCGTGGATTCAATTGTAGCCCTCGGGCAACTTTATGTTGAAAATCCCTTTGATAGGTCAATAGTGGGGACTGTCAAGGCAAGATTGTAAGTTTTCACCAGAAGTAGAGTGTACATATATGTACTGTTAACCTTTATTTCCTATACTTAATTCAAACACATTGAAAAGAATAGTCATATATAATAAATATGTAACAACTATTTACAGCGTATTTACATGTTACACTATAAATAATCAATAGTTAAATTCCTATTAGGTTAATAAGCACTATGCACTGTTGGTTCCGAGTGTTTAATCTCAATACATTTAAACAATATTTTTAATTACAATAATTCGTTGTGGAATACTGTTGATTTTAAGCAATCTAAACAATCTAACATATTATGTACACATTTATAATATCTATTCTATAATATGGTCGAAAAACAAGCAGACTTATTTTTATAAACACAGTGTGGATCTAATCAATTCATAGAATATTAATACATGCCGTTTGTGATTTATTTTTTGCCCCCCTTTTTACGATACAAATATGAAACATTATCTAAACAAATGGACACATTTTACTTATATATAACAAGCATAGATAAAATATTTTCAATTATTTTTATTCTTTATATATATTTAAATTTGTTGCTACTATTTATTGTTATTTTATAGTTTGGTTTGTTTGTTCTTGGTCCATTGACATTACAAGAAAATACTAGGCGCTAGACATAAAAATTTGGAATGTAACAAGTTGCTTAATTTATATGAGATTTCAACATACTTAATAAATTAAATAAGTTTCTATAAATTAGTTACAGTATAGCATCAAACTTTCATATAATATAATAATAGTAACCACTTTGAACATATAAAATGTATGGAATAAGTCTACCATTTTCACTTATTATAAAGGGCTAAATCTAATTAAGGGGGGCGGGTTATGTGACCAATGATATATTATAATATGTAGAGTCTCAAATGACCAAACCCTCTTATGTGAGATTCCTAGTTAACTCGGCAGATATTTTGTATGACTTTGGTCACTTGCCTAACGTTTACAAATGCACACTCGGCATATCCTGTACAGTTAACCTTTTATTATTATTATTATTATTATTATTGTTATTATTATTAAGAGAGTTTTCATGATTGACTTGGTTACATCTTGGTATCGAATGTTATTGACCAAGTGGCTCTGACCTAGGTGGAGCGTAAAAATGACTTTTGAGTTGTTTTTCCCAAACAAAAATGGTGGTTGGAGTAGAGTAGGTATAACAGCTGGTAAGTTAATTTATATAAACCTGCATGTACTGCAAATCGATTTAAAATGAAATATTTAATTTTATTCTTGGTTAGAATGATGCTTATTTTGACTAGACCTAATATTCACACAGCATATCAAGCTGAACATATCTTCCCAAAAATAGCCTAAAGAAAACGTGAAGTACTGTATGTATGAAGAATAAATAGACCTGGATCATAATTTATAGTCATAAATTTTTTTTCTATCCATAACTAAACAGTCTTAAGCACCAACTTACTGTCATATATTTCTATCTAGTAATTACTGTCCATTTTAATTCGCATATAACTGCTAAACTTCATTAATTATGAAGTTATACTAGTTTGAATTTAACATAAGGAGTAATGCTGTTTTGAAATTAGCGCACAGTTCTCAGCTCATTGACTGATCCCAGGTTATCAAATTTGTTCAAGGAAAGCGTTATTTAACCTAGACATCTGGTATCGTCTCAGTTATAAATAAACACTTGTAAACAGCCACTAAATCAGGAGCGCAAAAACTCTCTGGCTCTGGTTGTAATAATCGATATCAGATCAATCAAGGAAACACACCTAATGTGAACTTTGTAGAATGAGTTTACAAAAACTTTTAAGAAGGAAAAGAAGACATATTTAATTTATATCTCTCGAGTAAAGCTTCACAAACATTTCATAACCGCCACCCAATTTTTGGAATGATAAACTTTACGACCCATCTAGCTTTAATGGACATAGTGGGGGGAAGTATTTTTTAACTCATTTTGTTTTTTCACCTTCCTAATTTTTCATGAATTTCTGTTTTCAATTAATTATAAAATGTTAACATTTCAAAAACTTTTCAAGACCAATCAAAAAATCGACTCACGGTCCACAGTTTGGAAATCTCTGTTCTAGAGAATAAATTGCAAGCATTACAATGAATGTATATTGTATAGTGAATCTAATAGAGTTGCTTTAAAAATATTTACAAAAATATTGCTTCAGTGGCTGTATGGTCTAAGGCATCATTCTTGTGTTAGACTAGACTGGCGATGACGAGGAGAATATGGTTCGAATCCTGGTCGAGTGTACCAAGGGTGATTTTATTTTTCCAAAAAGGTTTTACACTATTCCTGCATATAAATGCAAGTTAACTTCTTCTATATTCAACCTTCTTCCTTCCTAGCTCATTAGCGTAATTAGTATGTATGCTTATAATTTGAATAGGTAGTAAGACATGGTGCTAAAATTTTAGCACCGCATGTTCTTACCTGTATGAATTAAATGCTTATGTAATAATTACTTTAACGGCTTAAGGATAGGTAAGGTTGAATTTTAGAGGAAGTGTACTCACATTTGCATAGAGAGTGAGAAACCATTTAGGAAAACTACCCTCAGTACACCTGTCCGGGACCAAACCATGATCTCCTTGTCATCATCAGTCTAGTCTATTGTGAGAGTAGCACCTTAAGATCGCGCGGCCACCGAAGAGGTGGGAAAAAAAAAAGCTACTTTTAAAAGACTGCACCTCAAAAAGGACCTTCCATTTTATTGGAGTTTATCACTATCATAGGTGGGTTTGGTTCACATTGTATCATATAATAAAGACTCTACTCCAAACACAGCTGTCTTTATATTTTATCTCCTTCATGGAATACTATCAAACATTTGGTGTTCAAATTATTTCAAGCTTCCTTGGGCTGCTAAGAACTTAATAAAAGAATATATAGGTGTGCTGTGTACACAATTACTTAGTAAAACAGCTGCCCTTCTTGAAAAAAACCTTAATTGAAAGATGTTGCTTTACATGGCATAAAATCAAACTTTGATCAGTTCACTTTATAACATTTTTAAAAGTTTTTATGTTCACTTTATATTTATGTAAGCGAGGCTTAGTAAGAACAGCTAGTCTTTGATAATAAAAAATAGCAGCCAGAATCCAACAATAGAGAAGAATTGAGTGTGCTCCTAAGTGAGCACCAGGTAATATTGAACCCCCCGCAAATACATTTAGTTTGTTGGAGTCTTTAAAAATAATCTCATAACAATGGCAAAATGTGTGCTGACCATCAGTGCAAGACTGAAACCAAAAATTATTACCAAACATGAATTTATTATAAGAGATCTTTTGAGGCATTACGAATCTGGTTCTTGGTTGAATAGCCATGAAACCACTAATCAGCTATTAATTGGGATCAAGATAAGGTACTAATCTATAATTGTGTGAAATTATGATTCTTATAAAGTAGGTTGAATTTCATATAGAAGTGAAGCAGTCCAGGTTTAGGGTTACTTGTGATAAATATTTGTGAAACAAATTTTCTCAGCCCATTCTAGATCAAAACTTTTTAAAGTGGTAGGTCTTTAATTGGATTTTAAAAACAAATATCCCTTCACTGTCGAAATTAGAAAACCCTTACTGATTAAAAAGGAAGTTGAAACAAAGCTGGGTTTTTTATTAACCTTAAAAAAATTGTGTTTAATTTTGAATAACTATACTCATCAAATTGTCTTTACCCTAGCATCCCATTAAAAAAAATATATAACAAGACCAAGTTGAAAGTACCTATTTGGAAAATTGCTCAAGTAGTGATTTGTGCTAACATTAAAAAAAACTTTTTTCTTTGTTTTCTAGCAATATATTTTCATGTGCTAATTTTTTTAGAACATTTGCTTCATCATCATTATATCATGACACCTAATATCTAATTGAGCTTAGCAAACAAGTCTTATTTTTTAATATTCTTTTTAATACAAACTAGATCATATTATAATGTACAGTTTTTGTTTATATTAGTATATACTTACCTATATCAACACAAGATAATATCAATTAGTGGTACCAATTTTCACAAACTTTTCAGGCAGTTCTAAATTAGCAAATATAATCTTTACAGAAACGCACAATGTAACTTAAACTTGGTGATCAAAGAAAACCCTATTTACAGACTATGTATTCATAAGTTCGTGATCCGTGGTCCTCAAGATATCGATGCCAAAGTATCAAATTGCTCTGTCTACAGAGTCATGTTCCATATCCTTATTATTACTAATTATAAGTTTAATAGTTAAAATTGTGTTATAAATATATATGTACGTGATTCCTATGTATTGTGAGAGTACTTAATCCACATTTCAAGTATATTTTGGATGTTTCTCAAAAAGTCGTTTAAAATTCTTTTATTGGTCAGCTGGCTGCTAGGCGGTTGTTCCATTCTGAAAATAATATTTTACCAAAGAGTTTTATTCGACAAAGAGTCGGACTATCCCATTGGTTGGCATGGTCAACCTAATTAAGGATACGAATGATGTAGACGCAAATAGAATTTCTAACAACCATGAACTGCGGACCTACGGATACAGAGTCTGTAGAAGGTGCTTAGGAATACTTTTAAAGTTAATCACAATGGCAGATATTTGTGATTGAGAAGACAATATTATTACCAAGCATTTTAATAAAATAAAGTGTAAAACCCAACAAATTATGACTCAAAGATTATAGACTCATTCAAAGCAAAATTGAAAAGCACATAATATAAATACTGACCATCTTCAATAGAAAATAACAGTTACTAGAATATGCATAAAAAGGGTGTGTTTTACTTTAAACTAATTTTGAAATGCTTGTATATGCCAAGGTTCCCACATACCATAATAATGATGCTATTTTTTTTAATCTATATTCCTTAAATAAACACATACAAGATTTAAACTATTACTAATTATTTTTTATAAATGTATTACTAATTATAGTCTATCAAAATGAGCAAATAGAACAAATTTCACTTTTTATTCTATACAAAGCAAACATCAATAACAATGTTTTATTCAAAATTACATTTAATGTACAGTGTGAATTCTACTAATAACACATCCACTGTGCTAGGTTTAATTTGAAATATAAATATACTGTACATTATTCCACAAAACAAAAAATTAAATATTTACATTCTTCTAGTCATAAATGAGTCACTAAAAGTGATCAAATCTCCTTTTTGAGTGTGTTGAGTGCAGACTTTGAATTTGTGCCCCAGATGTATTCTGTATAATATTAATAAATCGCACCACCTTCGTGACACTAAATTAATTATAGGGTGCCAAAATATATTACAAAAAAAAGTGAATCTCTTCTCCTCCTTCCCCCTTAGATATAGCGTGCAAAATTATTATCCCTTCTTCCCTTACTTTTCCTTTTAATATGTTCAGAAGCTGTTAATTAAATATCAATTCAGTGACAAAGCGACCATGAATGTCATACAACCATAAGCGTGATATTCTTAATTTTAGATAAATATTCAACTTTTATTTCTTTACTTATAAATAATTACTAGCTTATTATTTTAAATAATTATTTTTTTCAAACACTAAAAAGAATTACATTTGGATAAGTGTGGTACAAGCATGATTTTGTGCAACTCCCTAAAAAATAAAGTTATATATAGTTTAGAGAGTAGGTAATTTAAAATAACTTATCTCTCTATAGGAATTTTATTTTAAAAAGTGTAGCTTTTGAATAACATTGTGTTGGCTCACAAAATTCTTAAAGTTTTTGACATTTTTTTTAAATCAGTAAACATTATTTTGTTTATTTTTTTTCTAGTTTTTGTGTATATTTCTTAAAACCAATTAATGCATTAAGATTTAAGAAAATTCAAAGTGATCAAATTAAATCTAGAGTAAATATTTCTTGCTATAGTCTATATAAAAATACAATCAAACATCAGTGAATGTGTTACTGTTAATTCAGTTAATTTTAGTGGAAGTAAAAGTGATGCTAAATATAAGTAATTGACTAATTTTGACATGTAAGTAGCCTTGGATGATTACATTACTGTGAGATTATCATTTATATGATCAGCTTTCTGCTCTAAAATACATAAATATGTGAATCATTTACTGTGACAGAATTATTTTACTCTTAATTCTGCACTTACACTTACTTATTCTCTACGTACTTAACTGTATACCGGGTACTTATCTAAAATAAGATTGTACTATCTGTAGCAAAATACTGTCACCAAACATTACAGGCAAACTAGTCTATTACCAAGCTCTTGGAATTTTTTTTTTACTTTTGAAATTGAAAATTGTCATATAATATTATTTACAACAGAAAAGTTAAATTTAAATCATGTATTAAAATATAATCAGGCATGTGCGAGAACAATTCTTCCATTGCAAGACATTATAATATAGAGAATGAAATTTGAAAATTAAAATTATAAATCGAGAGAACAATAATAAGACTGTGCATGTGGAGATATTATTTCAAAATCTTGGAAACGTAATGGAGGTGAGGGGTGGTAAAAGAGAAGAAACTGATGAGAAAAGGGCAGGAGGGGGAATTGTATTACAGGTGTGAACGAGATCTGCTTTGGAAAAGGGAAGTACCTCTCAAGTATAAGCTGCTGTATAGGGTGTACTTCATTCCCATAGTTATGTATGCAGCAGAAACCGGGACATTGGGTGCCAAAGATACCAGGAAAGTGTAGGCCATGGAAATTAAGTTTTTAAGGAGCATGTTAGGTGTCCCCAGAAGAAATAGTATTAGAAATGTAGATGTTTGGGCGAGAGTTGACTACATGAGGTATACGAGATAAAAAAAGGAAGCAAGGATAAGATGATAAAGGCGATAAGAATAGAAATGGAAAGAATCCCAAAGAAGCGATGGGAAGAACATATAACAGCAAGTGTGCAGGTGAGAGAAGGAAAATGGAGGTATTTTACTAAAACTCCCCCGGCTACAGGCTGTTAATAGTTCATGATGCTGCTGCTGATGATGATGATGACATAAAGAAAATAAACAATGAGATTTATTAGCAAACTTAACCGATGCTTACAAAAATTAAAAACATACAATTGGTTAGATAAAACAATATTATAATAAGATTTACGTACTTCCTCCTTTCCTAGAACTTACACAGTATTCTATGATCCAAATCCTGAAAGATTTCATCCGCCATACTGAAGGGTGTGTTCACAAGGGTGTGGATGGTAGCAAACTAAGTAGACACCGCTTAATTAGAGTTACATCAAAGCTACTTAAGATAAAACCATCTAATTTCAGGGATTAATCATGGCTTTATATGGCTTAACATCAATTAGCTTTTACTAAAATGGACCCATATGAATTTGCACTTTTAACATTTTGCTAGCGATGATTATAAATCAGTGACTGTGCTCGTGATAATTTTTATCAATTGTTCCCCCTTTTTTGATAAGAGTATTTTTTATTATTATTTATTTTAAAACTTGAGGAGATTGATGGGTTAGAAGAAAACAGGTTGTATGTTTGATCACACTAATCTAATAGCCATTGTTCCAAATGATGAGCTTATTTTTTGTTGGCTAATAAAATAAACAATAGTTTTACAGACTTGTATCCATTAAGTTCAATTAAATATTTCTATTTGAAACACTAGAGTATGAATTTTATATGATTGATAAAAGTTTATCAATACATATGGAAAACTAATACTAGCTTAGTTACAAGTTTAAAGAAAATTATTTGGTTATGCTATTAGGTTTCCAAGTGACATTTTAATTAAGAATATCTAATTTAATTTAATCCTATGATAAAACAATCAGAATTTTTGTTTCTCTCTCAAGTTATCATGCTCATCTTTCAAGATATAAAAAGAAAAGCATTTTATTTTCTAAATTTAGATTGGACAAACTATTAACTACCAGAGTAGCATATAATCATCTACTAGTTTAAAAATCTACTTGAAAATAAAAAAACTCATCAGTATAGTATTCAGCTTATTTGTTTCAGGTCAGTAGTTCACAATGTGGCTCAAAATCTTCAAAGAGTTGGGAGAGCTAAATGTGGTGTTTAATCAGCGCTAATGGGACAATATCAATGACATGATTAACTCTTCTAACACAATTAATGGCAAGGGTAAGGAGGTCACAATCCCAATAAGTTTTGAATACACTAGAATTTTCAATGGCGGATGATTAAATTGTGTCTTCCTACAGTGGAAGAAAGCTAAAGCTTGTATGATTGAGTGTATATGAATAACAAAACTTACAATATGTAAATTATATTTAGGTTACGGATGTAGCCGCATAAAGTTATCATATCCATAAATTGAAACAGGACATATGGATACGAGAATCAAACCCAGTGCCCTTGGCTTCACGCGTCAATTATCAACCAAGTGGCTGTCAGGTATCTAGGATCCATCCTATGTTTGAGGTCATTCTTTACACAGTGTTTATAACATGCTATATAGTCTTGAATATACCACAGCCGACCTTACATGACAGGTATTATTACCCCAAAAGGCTGCATTATAACAGGGGAATTGTATTGGTTATCAATTTTGCTAAACATATAACACAATTCCCATATTGTGATAGAAAAACTAGTCTCAAAATTAGAGCAGGTTAACAAATATATTATTAGTAGTAAACAATATCATATGCAATAATCCATGGTTACTGAACGATGGCAAAATAAAAACTTAAATAGTATACACACCATTACTAGGTACAGTGACATTTTTACGTTTTGAAGTGAAAAAATATATATTTTTAAAATAAGTTGGATTGAAAATAAAACAGTCTTTATCGCACACTAAAGCACACCCTTAGCATGGCAAAAATGTATGCAGTAATAATTTCATCGAGACATTTGCAAACATTTTTTCTAGAATTGTTCACTTTCGCAGCTACATTTTTTTCTATATCTTTGCAGAAAAAAAATTTGTCCCTTAAAGACAAACTTTGGGTGATTTTTAAAGCAATAAAAGTTACATCAACTTTTATTGTCAAGTCTATATATAGAGCCAACAACTTAACACGTTAAAACTCCACTAAATTTCTTAAAAATTGGAAATTTGAAATAAAGCACCATTCTAGATGTGGACAGTAGGAGTGTGCAAAGCTTTGAAAATTTGACTAGGTTTCAAGTTCACTTTGAAATCAATTTCATCTTTGACAATTAACCAATAAAAATTTTGACCACTAAAATACTCCATTTGTGGTTAATTATTGCCATTCTGAATCTTAATGTACATTACATATCAATATTAATAAAGGAAAAAATCTTTGAGTAATTGAATTGTAAGATGTGATAACTTTATTTATCAAAGTAAAACAAAATATTAGAAATATTTGTGCAATAAAAAACATTTTCTAAATAATTCAAGTCCATATATATATATATATATATATATATATTCAAATTCCAATTCGGTTTCGAGAATTTCTTATATTCAAATCGGGTTCGTTTGGATTTGAAAAAGTGTACTTCACACACCCCTAGTGGAGAGTTTAGTAAATAGTAAGAAGAAACCAATTTTACTGCAACAAACTTGCTATGATACAAAGTGCATTGATACTATTATTTGTGGATAAGCCTTTACAATTTGTATTGTGCTTCTGTGCCTGTGAATCATAATTATTTTTATTTTTTTCCTCCTGCATTGAATCAAGTTTTGCCATGCTTTTTTTTTTAACTATTGCTAAGATAAAACCGTATTCACAAATATAACAGCACAGAAAAACAAAGTAGAAATAATTTCAGTGTTTGTAGAGATTAACACCTTATTTAGTTAGAAAACATTTTAAAGAGCTATGAGTCGGCTTTGGCAATTTTTCCATTTCTCCTGTAACTTTCTTTGTTCTTCTATTTGATGTTCTGTTGCAACATGTCTGTTCAAGACTCCAATACTTACCACTCCTGAGTTCCCTTTCAGCTTCCTGGGGTCAAGGTTAGCCCCCAGGTTCTGCATACCTTTAGCTAACTTAGAGAATGGTGATAGGACTAGATCTTTGGTCACAGCGACAGGACTAGTTATGGCATTGGTTAATCCACTACGAATAGAGCGGAGAGCGTTCTCGCTTTGCGATGATGTAATATTAAGGCTGATATCTCTGACTGATGATGACCTCTGGCTGTCGATAAAATTTTTGGAGGAACTTGCTTGGGCGTTCTTCAAACGTCCATCCGCCTGATCTTCAGTTTCTTTCTCAGAGCTTACTTTACCATCTTGATTTTTCCCTACTTCATCAGACGAATGAGACAGCTTACGAGTCAGCTTCAAAGTGTTGGGTGGTGTAAACTTTGGTGTAGTTCCAGGTTCAGCCTTATTTGATTTAGTTTTAGAAGCGCCAAACCAATTATCATCGGCTGCTGTCGATGGCCCACTTCCTGAAGATGACATCTTGTGATCTTTCTTAAGGGATGCCATGACTGCAGCTCTGTCATCTTGAAGGAAAGAAGTATTTTCCACGGTTATTTCTGGCGTTGTGACAGCCCCTTTGTGTGGACTAGCAGATAAAGAGGAGTTTTGTGACGCAGAGAGAGTTGATTTGGTGGTCTGGGGGAGTGCCAAACATCCAAGGTCGAGACTCAAATCAGTGCGAGAGTGCCTCAGGCCATAGCCACGGATCGACACATTTTGAACGACGCGTGACAGAGAAACATTGTCTATGAGTGGTGCAATATTTTGATTTAGGTGGTGTTGCTGTCTGCCCAAAAGTGATAGTACAGTAGGATCACTCACCTTGGAACTTCTGATAATACCAACACCAGGCACAAATAAGTCTATGAAATTTACGTTGCCTTGTACACGTTGTGGGCATGTGTTGTGTAATGAAAACCTGTGGTTTGCAATCCCATATCGGTCCATTTCTTCATCCTCTTCATCACTCGAATGTTTCTGATCAGCAGAGTTAGCATCCAAGTTGGAGCCATCCGAGGGACCAATATGGAACATTGGTTGCTGCAGCTACAAACAAACACAAAATTAAAATGTAAAATCACAATTTACAATTAAGTTAAAAAAACAGGGTGGCGCTAATCAACTATTTTGCCGACCATGCCAATGCTGTTTAGTTGTTGCAGATCAAACCTGGTACCAATGCTTATCATTTGATCATAAAATGTATGATTCAAGATCGGTCTTAAGAATTGGCGAGAAAAATGCTGATAATCGGCATCAGCCCAGCATTAAAAAAAAAATTAACTTCAAAAGTATTATCCACCCTTTTTTAGGTTTTGTTTTTATCACTGTGTCTTACTATCTGTTCAGGTAGTACATAATAATGATAATTAGTCTCATGGGGGTAAGGATAATGAAGGAAGGAAGCATTTTACAGGTAATCTACCCACGTTTGTATGGAAGTAGGGATGTGAAAAAAGTATCGATACTTTACTAATATCAATATTT
This sequence comes from Timema monikensis, assembly GCA_902151445.1. Classification (NCBI taxonomy): domain Eukaryota; kingdom Metazoa; phylum Arthropoda; class Insecta; order Phasmatodea; family Timematidae; genus Timema; species Timema monikensis. The sequence goes on from CABFVZ010000351.1 coordinate 42,152, forward strand.
TCCTTTCGATATTACTATTTTTTAACCAATAATTTTACTGATATTAGTACTCACACTCCAGTATCTAAATGATATCGAAAGAAACAAATTTTTTTGTATCTTCACTCATGGCCCATGCTGAGATTAAATGTTTACTAGGGTGGACTGTGGAGGAAGAACAAATGACACTATTTCTCAATTCTCACTCATTTTCTGCATGACAAGCAAGAAGCAACACCAGCATTCAGGGCCATATGTTAGAACTTTACTAAGTGGATGCTTTGTTGACACTAGTGTAGGTTTGCTTGCGTCATCGCTGGTTAAAAGGTGAGGCGATGGTGTGCTCAGGACCATGCTATTGGTCCATTAAGCACTCACTATACATTCTTGCATACCGCCCTCAATCTCTTTTAGCTTATCATAATGCATAACTGTTCTTTCATCGTGTTTATCAATACAGCCACCTGATTGGTTGACAGACGAGTAGAGACTAGTATACTTAACACCCTCTTCCTTTATCAATGATCACGGTAATCACAAACTAGACAAAAGAAGATTTTGTAGGATCACAATAAACTCAGGTTATCAAGGTGCTCCAAGCAGAAGAAGAAGCAGAAATGTTTATGTGCAGATGAGCAATGGCATCCATTCTTCTATTGTGTGTCAATAGTTAATAATATATATTGATAGAGTACATAAACGATGAATGTAGTTAAAAAAATGTCACCACCCAAAAGGAAATAAGTTTTTTAACAAGTTGAAACCCATTTCGGTGGCGTAGTTAGCTAACATACTAGTTTTGTGTTGAGCTAGACTGCCAAGGACGGACAGATCGAGGTTCAAGTCGTGGTCGGGTGAACTGAGGATGGTTTTTCCTAAATGTTTTTTCAATCTCCCTCCACGCAAATTTGGATTAACTTCCTCTAAATTCAACCTTCCCAATTTCTAACCCATTAGCGTAATTAGTACTTAAGCGTATAACCCGAACAGGTAGTAAGACGAGTCACTTGAAAAAAAAGTTATGTTCGATAGCAAAAAAGCAGCTTGTGAAATTTGTTTTGAACTATTAAAAATCATTATTTTCAGCGTTTAAATAAAAATGAAAATATAATGATGCAAAAGTTTAGATTTTTTTGTAACACAACTTCTTACTACCTGTTCAGGTTATACGCCTATGTACTAATTACACTAATGAGTTAGAGACTAGTAAGGCTTAATTTAGATTAAATGCACCCACATTTGCATGGTGAGACCCACCCTCAGTGCACCCGACTGGGATTGAACCCAGACCTCCCTGTCTTTGGCAGTCTAGTCCAAGATTAGCGTGTTAAGCCACATGGACACCAAAGCGGGTAAGAGCTTATTAATACTAGGTAAAAAAACATTTTTCCAGATTAAAATTTCAATACCGATACTTACTGTTATCGATACTTTTCTTACGATACTAGCATGGATGGCATCAATATTTTTCTTTCAATACTTTTAATGAGTACAGTATCGATATTTTTCTTTTGATACCACAACCCTATGTGGAAAGAGAGTGGGAAACCATTTATGATGGAAAACCACCCTCCAGTAGACTCAACCGGGATTCGAATCTCGATCTCCATGTTCAATCTATCACTAGGAAAACTTTAAATAAAAAGTAATAAAATTTCCTTGACAGAAATTTCTCACTTTAAGACCAAAATTAATAGAATATGGGTCAGGTTGTGACTGTATAAGCATCGTGGATCCTGACAGTGGTATATCAAATAAGACCAATTAATCTACCTTTAATTGCAGACAAGCCACTTAACTAACAAACATTTTCAATCCCCACTCCAATAAGATACCTATGACATTCCGAATTTTTTAGATTTTGTAATGAGGAAATTAATTTATTTCACTTGGTTGGAAATAAAAGTTAAAATAAATTTTGTTTTAAAGTATTTAGTTAGTTTAGCAAATGAAAACTACTCATCGTTGTCCATCCACCCATCATTGTTTGGAGTATTTGACGTGTACGTTCTGAACCAAATGATTATATATTAGCATAATACTTATAAACTAACTTAAGTTTAGAGCAGACACAACAACCAGCCCAAGGTCATAAACTCATCACTGTGAAAGGGGAAACCCCTATTGCACCAATAAGGAATTTTTCGGCCATGCCAGGAATCAAACCTGGGACCCTTCGATCAATAAGCACACGTGTCACCGACTAATTTAAGGTGTTAAACTTCAGTTCTATTAACTACATTGTGAACCATAAAGTAAGGTTTAATATCAGTATACATATTACCTTATCAGTGGAAACACTATTTTTAGATCTTCTTGTATTAAAACTGTGGCTCAGCTTATTTAACTTATTGAACTGTTGACTCATGTTGTTGAGGGCTTTGCTGCCTGAAATAGAATTTTAAAAAAAAACCATTCAAATACACAATATGAAAAACCCATTTACTGTCTTATCCTAAAAAAAGGGAGAGAAAGAAAAATAGGATTATTATTATTATTATTATTAGCACCGCGTCTTACTACCCGTTCGGATTATACGCACTTACGCTAATGTGTAATGGTAGGGTGATAGTGAGATGAAATGAAGGACCTACAGTTTAACGTGGAATCCGAACCACGGTGGAGACCTGGCATTCCCCACATTCACAAGATGTCTTGCCAGAGGTGAAGGAAGGGTTTGGCAATCAGATAAATCTTTGCCGGTACCGAGGATTGAACCCCGGCCGCCAGCATAGAAGTCCGACACCTTACCCCTAGACCGCCAGGTCACCCAAGAAAAATAGGATAAGGATGAGTAAGAGTGAATCTAGACATGTACCCACATTTTCACAGATAAATATTGGGAAATCATTTAGGGGAAAACCACCTTCAGTACATTCAATCAGGCTTGAATTACAATCTACCTATCATCAGCAGTCTAGTTTATTGCGAGAGTAGCGCCTTAGACCATGCGGCCACCAAAGAGAGTTGTTGTGTATTTAATTTTGTGAACTTTGAGACCTACAACTTTCTGGTGTGTCGACTTTGCTTTTCTGTCTTTAATTTTACTATCCTTTCAGGTTATACGCTTATATACTAATTAGGATAGTGGTTTTAGGGCTTAGGATGGTTATATTTAGAAGAAATGTACCCGCATTTGCATGGAGGGAGAGTAGAAAGCCATTTTGGAAGAGCCAACCTCAATTCACCCGAATAAGATTCAAACCTGGATCTTTCCATCATCGGCAGTCTAGTACTGGCACCATTTTATTTTTATAGTTGTGTACTTTCTTAGATTAGTGAGTTAAAGTCACTGATCACCAATACTCCCCCAGTGCATGCAACTAAATAAAACATATATATATATATCTTGAGCGATGACTTACCCACACTCTTAAGAGCCTGAAGCTGGGTTTCGCTAACATTTCTAGTCATATTCGGTAATGCAGTGATATCGAGGTAGCTGCCTGACCCCATGAGACTGTGACCTGTGCTGCAGTCTGCCAGCAGTGCGATGCTCTTCTTCTTATCCAATCTGCCCTGAATGAAGGGGATGGGTGGAAGACAGGCTATCTCGAGAGCCACGAGAAATGCCTCACAAATAGCTTTCAGAGACTCTGCAAAAACAATAATACACAGCCTAACTAAGCTGTGTCATTCCAAGTACCATTTAATCCTCGGTGTGGTATCTTATCCTTTAAATGGGTGAATTCTGATACATTAATGGTCAATTTATGCTGCTTATCATGTTTCCTAAGTTAAGGATTGTTGTGTCAGGAGTTGGCAACCTTTTTGAAATCAATAGGCTGACCTCGATGGTCTTGGTGTAAAGTGCTCATCTCAGGACCCGATGCTCATTGTTTCAAACCCAGCTGGTTAGACAGATTGGTAGGGAAATAAAGACGCTGGTCCCATCTCGATTGTGTCATGTAAAAGAGCCCTGAAAGGTATGGTAGAATACATTTTCTGGTAAGACTTGAAGATCCTTTTGCTCTTGCTTCTCATGTGCTGATATAATCAGTTGGTTCAAAAAGTTGATGTTAAATACATTAAAATAAATAAAAGTGTACTTTACCCCAAGACCACAGAAGTCGACCCATTGATGTCAAAAGGGTTGCCGACCCCTGACAAAACAATCATTAACTTTGGAAACAAGGGGGTGTCCAATGGCAACGTACTTAAAAAAACTCTTACATATAAATATTGATTTGTAATGTTATAAATTAAGTATTTCAGCTTTCAATATTTTTATTGGCGAATTGTTGAAGCTGATATTTGTTTCAAAGCCAAGTCAAAGTTTCGAAGCGTCACACACGCCTTATTTTAAAATAATATAGGAATATGTAAATATTAAGTTTTCTATAAGATTTCCAAGACCATTGAGCTTACCACAAAGTTTATCTGAGATCAAATTCTTTCAATTTCCAATAATTTCCAAAGATTTACTTTAGGTCTCTATTTTATAATGAACTCATTAAAGTGTTTTGTCTTCAGATACGAGTCATGGCTTCACTTACCAATCATTTCCTCCTCATTCTTGATGCCAATGGCCATATTGTTGAAGAAGCGAAGGTTGGTCGAGCGAAACATGTGGTAGTAGCCCGGCATATTAGCCACTTTGTAGTGTAGTCGGATGCAGTGGTGCGCCGTCCTTGATGATTGTTTGAACAGGGACATGCTAGAGTGTTCTGGTGTTCCAAACTCCATTGAGGTAAAGTCTTCCAACAGCACACGCTGATACTTGGTCACTTTATCCAACTGGTCATCGTATCTACACACATATATTTTATTCTAACTAAAGGTGCTAAGCTATTTATTAATTATAATTGCCCCTCTTTCCACAATTATAGCTCCTCCCCTTGACCCCCCTCTAACCAGTATTTTAAATGTATCATAATCCTCAGCATCTTTTTACAGCTTGTGGCCTGCTCAGTTTATTAAAATGCCTCCTTTGTCTTTCCACCATTCTTCCTCTCATAGAATCGAAAGTCGCCACTACCGCAACTGAGACAATGAAGTTCCAGGAGACATTGGCATATCTATTCGAGTGCACCTTGGGTGTTGGATACAGGAGCAAAGATATTGTATTTTAGATCCAAGTACCCAATGTTTTTGTGACAATGATATGTCAATAAAGAAATGGCCTAAGCTGGGAGGCTCTCTAGCTGTATGGCTAGCCCTTCCTGGGACCTTCCTCCTCTGCCATTAGCTTTAAAGCTAACCTAAATTAATGAGTTGTACTAAACATTTTATTTTGTTATTTCAATTTGTAAAAAAAAATATAAAACATTAAGAAAAGCCAAAAGTAACTTAAAGATATTTGTAGTAATTGAAATATCAACAATTAAATAATTTTTTAAATGTGTGTTTCAAGGAGTTTTTTGATTACGTTTGGATTATTTACATTCAAAGGTTTTTATTAATGCTGAGTATTGAAAGTGGACTTTTAAAAAAAATCCTTCCTTAAATGCTTAAATCCACCACTTAAAAATTCTAGCAAACATTTATAAAGGCATAAAAGTAATAAATAATAGACCATTTATTTTATACAATATTGTACGCTAAGAAATGTTATTTTGGGGGAGTGCGGTGGCTCAGGGAGATTTTGATTTTTTTCAAACCAATTTTGGTAGTGTTATGAAATGTATAGGAGTAAAATTTACTGCAGTGTAAGCATTAGGAAGATGAATAGCTTACAATACAATATAATACCTTAAAAATAATACTTTTTGAGTTTGAACTCTCAAACATTTCCCCCACTGCCAGTACAACTATGGGACAACAACAACAACAACAACAACAACATCAACAACATCAACAACATCAACATCAACATCATCAACATCATCATCATCAACTGTTTCCAGCCTGTGGCCAGGTCAGTTCAGTAAAATTCCTTCATCTCTTTCACTATCCATCAACCATCATTTATCCTCCCCCCACTCTTCTCCTCTCACTTGCACACTTTCTTGGTTGCTGCAATCTTTTTCCTACATACTTTATTTCCATCATTCTCTTTGGTATATTCTCAATTTCCATCTTCATTACCTGAGCACACCATCTCAGTATTGCTTCCTCAACTATCTCATGTATTCCCTCTCTTTGGTGCACATAATTCCAAAAGTTTTTTACCATCATCATTTCTCTATTCCCATCCAGCGTTTCCTAACTCTTCCTCAAAAACCATGGGTGGCGCATTAATATTTTGTCAGGTGAACTGTAAGATTTTAAAACGGTTTTATTAGTCGAGACATTCTCCTATTTTACACATTAAAAAGCACACATTATAATTAATTAAACCCCATTTTCCAAGAAATATACAAAGTATCAACTCACTTAGCTACATAGTATGAGTCTCTTGTTAGGATAAGAATGGAATCCATTTCAGTTTCTGATGGATCACCAGATCTGCACATAACAAAGAAAACCATATTTGCATTACTTATGTATTGTTATATAACACTTGACTCATTGTCTTATTCAGAAACCTCTTGTTTGCAAGCCAATGTAAGCCAGTCTATTTTTATTGAAGCCCCCTAAAATAAAAATGTACAGTTGCTCTTACTTGCACAAAAATTAAATTCTAACCGTAACACGCTCACGTTGTCATTCCTGCCTTATAATAATGTATGAATGCATTAAATAATCATTATTTAAAAAAAAATCTAATGCCAACATGGTTTGTTGACTTTATTTTTATGTTTTCTGATTTGCAATTGCTTCGTAGGTTGCGGCAACATATAGGTGCATTATAAGAGATCGCCATCATTAAATTATGATGTATGCATTGTATCTTACTGCCAATTTGGGCTATTCTCATAATTATTGTAAAGAAAGAGAAATGAACAAGTTAAAATTTAGAGGAAATATATCCACATTTATGTGTCAGGAGTGGATAATTATATAGTAAGAACCACCTTAAAGGCCCCGACACAAACTCTGTATCCGTAGATCCATGGTTCGTAAGAAATCGATGCCACAATATCAGAATGCTCTGGCCACAGAGTCCTTATCCCTAAGTCCTTACTTTGTAAAAGTTGCCCAACTTTTAATTTTCTACCGACTAGTTTAAATGGACTACCAATCACAGCCAAGTAAACATGTGCATGCACATTGGAATAAGAGAACGAATGGCAGTGAGAGGATCCGTCAGAATGGAAACATATACAAATTGAAAAGATGGATAAACATGGAGCTATTTCAGAAACATTTTTCTAAAAATCTAAAAACACCCCAAGAAGAGCGGTTTCTAGAAAAATATTTTCTGAGAAATACCAAGTTCTCAGAAATATTGGCTTTGCTTTTGTAGGTTCAACACCCCTTTTATCAAGATTATTAAAAGCGCTTGTTTTGTTTTGATCCAAAATACTAGTACATCTGTTTTGCATTTTCAGGCTATTGTAAACATGTATTTATTTTAAGTTTGATAGTAAAAATTGAGCTATAAATATATTTTTTGTGATTGTATTTAACCTACATTTTAGTGGAGCCTAAATTGAAAGTTTTCTCGACAAAATTGTTTTTGGTTTCTTTAATTTTTAAATTATAGAATGACTGCTTGATGCTCATTCCTTGTTGAAGACGATTTTCTTTCAGATTTTTTGATTGGACTAAGTCTCTTACTATCTCATTGGTTGAAACCGTCACGTGATTACGGATATTGACTCTGTAATCGCTAGTAGAATTTCTTATTGACCAGGAACATTGAGTACGGACTACAAACCTACAGATATGGAGTCTGTGTCAGGGACTTTACTCAGCCAGGATTTGATACTGCGATGATATTTCCGGCATTAACAAACCAACCAGACTATAATAATATGAGCTTAACATTTATTATTTGTACAAGAGAGGTAGGGGTGGAGGAGAGTATTAGTACTTTAATCCTTTTAGTGCCACACCTATAACCAATGTCTGTGTGAAAAATACCATGGCTATTTCATCATTTTTTCCAAAGTTGTACAAGAAAAATTTACAAACTGTTATATTTGAAGTGATTTTTCAGATTTGTCTATAATTTTTGATTTATGTCTACTGTTATACAATACAGGGGAATCTTCTCATTCTAGTCAAATAACTCTCTTCTACCTTATCTATGGAAAGCCAATCAGATCGGTTCGTGGCGCTAAAAGTACTAAGTGAATCCAGAAAAAATGTACCTCGTCTGCTTTCATATCACATTAAGACTCAATTTTATATCTGCCATAGGCCTTACAACAAGAACACAATAATAAGTCATTGTCAGTTACACCAAGGATCTATAATCATTACTTCAGTTGAGGTCTAGTAACATCATTACTATATTATGAATTAAATAGTTGTTAAATGGTTATTGATTAAGGTTATGGTCACATCTAAATATAATATTTTTAGATTTTTAAAATGACACCTGGACATGAAAATCGAACCCGGGATTTTTGGCTTAGTAAACCAATTCTCTTACCACTGAGCTATTCAAGAATCATAATCATTACTATATAATCAACCACTTACACAGGATCTGCGTCAATGAGTCCCCAAGCTCCCAAAATATTATCAACGTCACTAATCAACATCTTCTTGCAGTCCTCTATAAGAAGTTTCACATGCTCTGCGGTGGCAGCAGTGTCCTCCTCATCACCGGCTTTATCCTGGCTGAACACATCTTCCGAGACAGAGTTACCTGAAAAATTTACAGCTCTTCTTCATTAAGTTTTATTTTTAATCACAATAATTAATAATAGATATAGAGACCCTCTTTGTGGTAGATAAAATGATTGGACTTTGTTGAATAAGTTGGATTTTTTTACTACCATGTCTTACTACCCATTTAAGCTGTACGCATGTAATAATTACGCTAATAGGTTGTGGCTAAGAAAGGTTTAATTTAGAGAAAGTGTTCCAGGGTTTGCATGGAGAGTGAGAAACAATTTAGGAAAAGCCACTTTCTCTCAGTACACCTGACCTGAATCAAACCACAATCTTCTCCTCATCGGTAGTCTAGTCTATTACGAGAGTGATTCTTTAGACCATGCGGTCACCGAATCAGGTGTTAAATAAGTTAAGTCTCTGTATAAAAATTTGGTAAATAAGGTTTTTTTGGAGTTGAAAATAGTATTAAATATTTAGATGATGTGGTGCAGTAAACAGGAACATTATGGCTAAAATTCTTCTTGGTATTTAAATATATTACATGAATATAAAATTAGCAATACTTTGAAAATTCACTAAAATATTTGGTTTAAAAAATATATAAAGTATAAATCAGATTTAGCATGTTGAGATCTGATATAATCATAATGTTGTGCAGCAATATATATTTAAAGTGAAACATGATTAGTAATCAAATTCACTCATATCATTGAATATTTAATTTTCATAGTAAAATTTATTGATTTCATATGAACCTTTTATTTAAGATTAGTATGATGATTATTATTAAGAGAATTAGGAATAAACTTTTAGTTTAAATATAAACATTTAAGGTGAAAATTGTATGCTTGTGAGGGTTAAGTTCAAAGAAAAAGCATAGTAATTTATGATTTTAGAATAAGTTAAATTTCTTTTCCAAAGACAAATTTTACATAAAGGGAATGGCAACTTCTAAGTGTGTGAAAATTGGGAATTTTTGTTCCACATCATTGATGTGCTAAATCAACATTAAAAAAAGTTGCATTGTACCATCAGAATATGCCGGTCAATCTGAAACAAAAAGTGCTTATTTTTCCGTACCTTGAATGTATATTTTATGTTAAAACTATTAAAAAAATATTTTGTGATCCAGGATTTGTCTCACTATTTTAATTGGAGATAAGCGAGAGCAAATTTTTCAATTCAATACAATATTGAGATTACAATATGAAATAATAGCGAGAACCAGATAAAAAAAAAACACTTCCTTTAAAAGTACAAAAAATTGTAAGTTACGTTTAATAGTAAATAAATAGTTCCTAGATGGTTATAACATCCTAGCTCAATCAGCAGTGTGTATGTCTACTTAAATAGTAGTCCCGGGTTCAATTCTTTGCATGGTCAATTAATTTATCAATGGTGAAATAAGAGTCCCCTTTCATAATTTAACAGCCGGGGTTGAATGTTGTGTCTGTTCTAGATTTAAATAAGTTTATAAGTCGTGTGCTGATTTCATTAATCGATTCAGACAATGCATATTAAATAACTCAAATAAATGAATAAAAAAGTGTATAGTGCTTTACGCTCCTCTTGACATTTAGGCTGGTAATTGATTTGGATTATCTTATAGTTCATTCAAACACTTAAGATATAGTTAATATGCATTTTAAATATGATTAATAAAATAGTGATATTTGCAATGAATACCACTTATAGTTTAATTGTATGTAACAGTTTATAATGTCAAAGTTTGATGGTGAAAGACAATATATAGAACCAAAACTTTTCTTAGTTATTTTTTTTTTTACTTTTTTTTTACTTTTTTTTTGTCTTTATGGTATTATTAGAAATAATCTCTTGGTTTGATGCGTAAATTTCTTAGAGCAGTTTTTTCATTTTTTTTATCATTTCTTTTATTCAAATTTCTTAAATTTCCAAGATTCATTTTTGACTTTCAAGACAAAAAATATATATATTTTTCAACTAGTCTTGAAAAAGATATTTTAGAGTCTCACACATCTCTAATTTGTATAAAGCCTTCTCGGCAAGTTGCATACACTTACCTAGCATCATATCTATTGTTGCCTGACGATACACATCTTTGAAACGACTCAGGTAATATCTGACAACATAAAAAACAAATCATTTAAAACACTTGGCTAAAACAACTAAAATATGTAAGTGATTTTTTTTTTCATTATAAATTATTACTCTTCTAATGCATACAAATTTAAGTACAGCAGTACACCAATAAGGTGGGGATTAAGAGGGTAGAATTTCAACCAAATGTACCTAAATTTATGTGTAGGGAGTGAGAAACCATTTAGGGAAAAAACTACCCCGAACACACTCGACCAAGATGTGAACATCGACCTCTTTGTCAATAGTAAACCAGATTATAAGAGTTTGATGTTTAATCTGCATTCGCACTGATGTAGGTTAAGTGTTAATAGGGAATTACATGTAGACTTTATATATAAACAACTAGTGTATACTTAGAGCTCAACCTGAACAAGATTTTAAACATATAAAATAAGCTTTGTTAAACTATAAAATAAATAATTAAACAAAGATATTTTTCTTTTGTCAGTAAAAAGAGCCAATGTTATTAGATTAAATATTAGTCAACTAATGCAAAGAAAATAAATCCTCTAATGCTTTAAGGTGCGGCCAATAGAGAGCGCAAGTATTTTTACAGTTTTTATAGAATTGAAATCTTTTGGCTAAAATAAATCAAATATTTCCCCAGTAGTAAGTTTATTGGAATTTTGTCAGAATTTTTGTTTTTTATTTAAAAAATGTTGACAAAATCCTAGGACACCCTTGGCAGATATTCAAGATCTGTTGATATTAACGTGTGCAGTAAACTAAAATCGATGTTGCTACTGTAGAAATATTTGATTTATTTTGTCCAAAAAAATGTAATTCTATGTTGCTACAGTAGAAATATTTGATTTATTTTGGCCCAAAATGTAATACTATAAAAACTGTAAAATTACTCGCGCTCCTTTCTACTGCACCTTAAAGACTACAAAATAATCTATGCCACATTTATTAATCACAACTAAAGATAATAATTTTTGCAAAGCCTTTTCTAACATTCCCTTGTTGCTTATGGATACCCTATATTTGAATGGTGAAAAGCCTATTGACATCCAAATAAGATAAAAAATATTATTTCATACTTAAACTTTTGAGATATTCTAATTATGGATGTGCAACAAAGTACCCTTTTTTAATTCGAGGAGAAGTCAAATCAAATATTTGAAATATTCCTGAAGCCAGAGTGAAGTGTGAATATATATTTTTTTAAAAGAGGTTTATTTTATAGTGAAAAATATGTAATGTGCAAACTTATAGAACTTTAGATGCTAAATATTATATTAAAGTGTTTTATCACAAAAATAAAAAGATTTAATCCAAAATTGGTCAACAATGTGACTATCAGAACATTACTACAAATCTGTGTTTTATACATGACAATAAATGAAAATAAAATCAAACCTATTTCTGTATTTTGGGTGTCAGTTTCATAATTGTCAGAGCCAATTCGAAGTTGAAAAATATTCAAAGTAAAAATGAAGTTTTTGAAGCATTGCACACCCCTCTTTTTTAAATGTAGCATTTCTGATGCCCAATTATTCAATTAATATATGTAAGTTCCTAATTAAATGCTAGGATAGGTGTTTTTTTATCACAATGTCATACTAACTGTTTAGTTTATACACATCTATGATAATTACTCTAATGGGGTAAGGATGAGGAAGGAAGCAATTTAGAGCTAATCTATCCGCATTTGCATGGAAGAAGAGTCAGAAACCATTTAGGGAAAATCATCCTCAAATAGGCCTGACCAGGATTCAAGCCCCGATCACATCATCATCAGAAGGCCGGTATAACATGAGTGTGACACTTTAGACCGTTCACCCACTTAAAAGGGTCATTCTAAAAAATTATTCAATAGAAATTCATAAAATCTCAAATTAACAAATAGAGAACCTGTTTATAAACCAAAATCTGAAGTTCATAGATAAATAGAATATTCTTAATGTATATGAAAATATGTGCCACGGCCACTTGAACAAGACTGTTAATCCCACACACACACACATACAGGAGTTAGAGGTTCATATAATTAATTTACATGCTGGTAATAGAAAAGCGAGATAAAAAAGTCGTGAAAAAAGTTTAGGAGTCAAAAAAGCATGAAAACTAGAAGGTGTTGAAAAAAATTAATGTTAAACAGTATATTATTATAAATAGCATTTACGAAAACTTCATTCCCCCTCCCCTCCCACAGAATGTATGTAACAAGATAAATGAAGTATTGATAATAGCACAATAAAGGTAAAGTGGAAAGCAATGATAAAATGTATATTGGATATAGCAGAATATAGATGCCATTAAAAAACCAAAGCACTAAATAAAACACAGCCCATGGTCAAAACACACCTTGTCAAATAGTACAGTGCCGTGGCGAGGTGTATTTCAGGACCAAGAGCAATGTCTGAAAAATATGCGGGAGTGGTGGAAATGGGGACCAAATCATCAATCATGTTCATTGCAACCATGATTTCGTTGGCGCAGTTTGCTAGATCCTCTGCATCAATTTGCTGACCCTGCATTATATCCATCGCCGCTTGACGGTGGGAGTCCACAAAGTGACCCATGTAATATCTGTCAAATGGCCGACAATGTGGTCAGAAAGAATTTACCTTCATCAGTGAGCTACAATATTTTATATTGTATTATTTAATTCATCTAAATTTTAATGGAAACTTAATGGAAGTACTTAAATGTTTATCCTTACCCAAAAAAAAAGTTCTATTTGACAATGTCAAAAGATAGCATCATGCATAAATTAAATATAACAGCAACAAAATAAAATAAGCAAAAAAGGTGTAAGACTCATATTATAACCTAAATATTCTGTAGTATACATGATGACAATCTTTTTGCTATAGCCATTCAATTCTTGGATAAGTTTAAAATCAAGAATAGTTAGGAATAGATGAAAAAATACTTAATTTTTTGCTATTTTCAAATTAAGTTAACTACAGTCCAATTTTCATAGGAGGGACCTTCTCCTACAACTAGAAAAGTCACTAGATCTGCTTTCACATATTTATAAGCCAAACGATAGCACTAGTAAAATAGTAGAATGTTTACACTTTTTACTGAATAAAAATGTGTTTGTATTTTCTAAAAACGCTTTCCTATAAAAATTGGACTGAATTTGAATAAATATTCTCTAAATTTTGACTTTCTCTGAAGTTACCTGTTTGCAGAATTCATGCCATCTTTCATCATCCCAGTGAATTTTCTCTCCCCAGTGCGAGTGTAATCACCCTATATGTAAGAAAAAAAAGTGCAAATAATTATGTTGACATTATTATTGTATTACTAGTGTTGCCCCATAAAAAAGTTTTTTAATTTATTTGCTTCAAAGCAGATTTTTAATCAATTAAAAGAATCTAGTCAAAATTTTTAAGTTCTAAAGTTTTTAAGTTTAAGGTGTACATGTTCATGAATAGGGGGGCTTATAATTTTTAAAATTTCAGACCTCTTGTGTAGTGGATATTGTGCGATGCTCATGACAGACAAACTATTATTTTTATTAATATAGATATAATATCCGGACAACAATTGTCCAGATTATTTTTAGTTTAATAATGCATTTACAAAATAGTAAGACAGGAGTAGAGTTATAAATGTGGTCTTGTCTTCAAAATGTAATATCTACAATCATATTTTTATTGATAAGAATGCAATACCCTCCCTCCCCCCAAAAATTGTTTTAGTGTATAACACGATAATTTGTTGGCTACACATTTCTGGTCTTCTACTGGCAGTTACAGATTTGTAACCGTCTTCTGAGGTTGGGACACCCATGTAGGTGAGGTTATTTTATCTATATGAGATTATTTGATGATGACTATTATGATTATGTGGCACCAATAGAAGTCTTAAACTTAGCTTAAGCATAATTAGTCAATCTATGGCAACCATAAAAACAATTCTTCTTTGGGAATAATATCTATGGTACTGCTGAAATTGAGCCCGGCACATCTAGATTGGTTTCCGAGAATGACCTTTATACTAAAAGGTTGGCCACATTTTGGTTTGCTGGGCATAATATAACATGGGCAGTTAGGCCAGTACAAGTGCATTCGAATCACATCCTATGAAAGATTTGAGTTCAATTTAAATCCTTAATCGAGGACACTAAATGTGATTTGTTTAGTCCTTGTTGAATCCTTAAGGATATAATAGAGATTTGACAATTCAGACAAAAATTGGGTTTAAAATTTTTAGGAAAAAAAAACTAGTTTTTAATCTAATTTTTATTTTTTAAGAGTTATTTTGATGGTTACAAAGTGGTTCAAACAAACATAATCATAGAACATACCTAAAATGCAGACCCCATACCATTTATCTACCATTTAACTGAATGTGAATTCACATCTTAACAAAAACATGTTATTATTTCAATATAGTTTCTAATTTATATTGCAACCAAATAATTAGTGTGAATAGAACCAGAATTTAATAAAAAATAATCATAATATGAAAAAGCAAACCTCTTTTTATAATCAGGTTAATATATTTTCAGAATCAATAAAAAGAGTGTGTGAGTAGTTATTTTTCACTTCGAGTCAAGTTAGAATCGAGTTTGAATTGAAACATTGAGCTATTTTTGAGTTATCGAGCTATTTTTGAGTTTGAGTTATTTAAAGCAATATTGATATAAAAAATATTTTAAGCTAACATTTGTAATAGTTCATAAGTACAAACATAGAATTTTAGAATGATTTTTTTATGAAAATAATTATAATAAGACAAATTCAGATTTTTAAATATTTTTAATATAATCCTACATTTTTTTAATTATACAAAAGTAAGTATTAAGGGACTATTTGCTATGAAATAAAATCTTAAAATCGAATAAATTTAACAGAGCTTGAAATTTTTTAGGAAGAAAATTGAAAATTCTGAGCACTCAAATTTTTCGAGTTTTGTTAATATCTTTTATTCGAGTTAGAGCAGCTTCTAAGACTCAGCTGAAACTCAATTTTTTTTAAACTCGAACACCCCTAATAAAAAGTAGATTCAGCTCAAAACTAAGTTTTTTCATATTATTGTTGGGAGCCAACAACCTGTAGAACAGAGGGTACACTCAAAACTAAGAATATGAAACTAGATAAGTGCATAGTTGACACTAGGAATTATTGCAACTTAGGACGGCTGCCTAGCTTACAATTACATTCCTAGTCTTGAGACAATGGTTTCTGTACTGATCATGTAAATTCCAGACAAGGCTGAATGGCTGATTCATGACCCAGAGTTCATCCAGGGACGAATTGATTTTGACTATTGAACTAGACTAGTAGTAGTCTGGTACTTCATCAGAGGATGTTGTTAAACTTTGCATGGTCCAATAACAATGTAGAGTTAGGGTAGTTTACCCATTGACACTTACTATGTTTCGACTATCATCGTTTGCAAATAATTTTATAGTTTATATTTAATGCTATTAAATTAGTTAATTTTTAATAAAAAACATCTCTGGTATTATTTAAATGTGTGGGTGTTCTTCCATCTTCTATGAACAAGTCTTCTGGGCAATAACACTATTTTTGGTCATGGTTTTCATGCTTTTTTGTTTTTTTTCTGTGACATTAAATTAGTGATGTAGCGGGCTAACCGGTCATGGCCCGTACAAACTAAATCAGCTTCAGAAAATCATTTCCCAAAAATATATATATATATGGATTTCTAATTTTTATATATATATATAATGTATAACACTATTTATTACATATCACGCCTCGGGAACATTGCTGAACAAGAATGGCTCCATCGGAAGAGTTATACATACTCGCCTTCATTCAACTCTGGACTTGACTCTTACGAGCTATCTAACAAACTGAGTGGAGTTCTGCAAGGCTCGTAAGCGCCTGGGCGCCTTGGCTTGGTGCCTACGTGCAGTTTTCAATGTCGAGGGGTGTGTCTACACCCCTTTCCTATCCTGAAGTTTATCTGTTCAGCCACTATAAAATGCCTCAGCCCCCTGGGATTGACACAGTTTCCTTCTAATAGTCGACAACCGACGTCTCTCCAATCAGCAGAATTTCAAAACACAGTGGTCACGACGAAGGTGCCGTTGGACTCACCGGACAGATGGAAATAACAGACCGCAAAAGTTTGAACTTTTAACTAAAAGGGAGTAGGAGGCTTAGAGCTAGAATGTAAAGTTTAGAGATATTTTTCTTACAAGTTGAGTGTGTCAGTCGCTCTTAAAGTTGTAAAATACGTTATTAGGTTACTCTTTATTTGAAAATGTCATGTTGAATGTGTCATGAGTGATCTCCCGCAATCACTTGTTTTTTTCTGCTTGGTCCATAAGATCAGCGGTTTAGTTGGGGTGTATCTCACTCCTTGGCTTGAGAGATCATGTTGTGGTCAGCAAGACCTTCAGGTGGAAAAGGGGGAATTTAGGTTGATTCCAGGCCTGATGTTTATACCTAGTTAGGAATTGGTTAGCTTTTCTTGTTTCCGTTAGGAAGGTTTTAACTTTTGTGTTTGACTGTATGCACTTCACGCACAGTTCACTCTTTGAATGTGTCAACATTTTTTCTAACCTTTATGTTAATTGCCTTGGCCAACACTATAGGTCAGTTTAGATAGTATTGGATTGTGCTTTGATATTTACCATGTAGTTGCTTGTTTGTTAGCTCCATTAAACTCGTATGTCAACATGCATTTGAATCTTATACTTTCATGTGTTCACCTATCATGTTTATTTCCCCGTGTTAAGTAGTCGGTGCATTTAGTGTTAACTAGAGTGCCATTACAGTGTTATCTGTGATGGTATTATGCAGTAAAATATAAATCACTATTAAAAAAGCATCAAATTATGTTGAGATCAAATTCTTTTAATGAATTAAATAAAAATTAGACATTTGATGGATATTTTTCCAACAAAATATTTAAAATGTCATCAATTCAAACATATGACCTCATAGAAGTTTAAATCCAATAGTTAAAACCGAATATTTTTTTTACAAACTGCATTGTTGTTTGACAGACTTTAAACAATTTAGGTTATTATTTATATTTTATATAGCAACTTAAGAAAGAATGTAGTAAAGCTAATATATTATGTTAATCGTGTTTTTAGTCTATGCACTCGTTATATTTGGAAGAAGGTATAGGAAAGGATGATAGAAAAGGGAATGAACACAAAATGGCTTTTTACAATGAAAAGAAGAACACAGTTCACACTTTACATTGTTGCCACTGGACAAAGAAGTATTAGCTGTCTCTTGAAGAAAATCGATTGTTAACATCCACCAAACCCCCAACCTAGGTTTCATTCTATCGGAACTCACCAAGAGAGTGTGAAATGTGCAACACAACTTCCTAAAAGAGGAAACCAAAAAAACACAAAAAATAGAGGAAAAGGAAATTGGTAAAGAATGATTTGAAACTTAGATAAATAATAACATAAAGTACTAAGTATTGTACAAACACAGGAAATGGACAGTGGATGAAAATATATAATATATGCCTAGCTATTTTAGAAAAGCCTTTTTTTATGCTTTTTGAGGTAAATTGTTGTATTTGGAAGAAGGTACAGAAGGAAATAGATGCACTTAAGATTTGGATTTATACAATACAAAATAAAATAAATGTTATTTACCTTAAGAGCATTGGTCCCTGCATACTGCTTGCTGATTATATCACCATTGTTGGCCCAAAGGAGTTGAAATGTTTTGCGAATGTTGGCGGGCATGATTCCTTCCGGTGGAATGAGACCAAGCTTAGAGAACTGAATTTCCATCACAGCCTTGCCGAGCGCCGTCTCCAATTCAAACAAAGGATGAAGTTTGTTACCACATATTAACATATAGTGTTTAGAAATGTACAGAGTGTAAAGTATCTCGGAAGTGTGATTGAGATGAAGGATAAAATTAGAAAAGATCTAATAAAAGGGCAGCAGAAGGAGATGTTCTGAAGGTGCATAAGAGACCTGCTATACAAAATAGTTATGTATGCAGCAGAAACATAGATATTGGTTTTATGAGAAACCAGAAAAGTGAATTTTTTGAGGAGCATGTTAGCAGTCACAAGGAGAGACAGGATTTAGAATGATGTTGTCTGGGCAAGAGTTTGAGGTAAAGGGAATACAGGAGGTTGTATCGGAAGCAAAGGTGTCATGTAATGAGGATGAAAATGGAAAAAAATTCGCAGGAAAATTAAGGATATGAAGTAGGTAGGAAAAACAATACAAAGGAGACCAAGAAAGAGATGGGAGGAACAGATAACAAGTGTGCGAGTGAGAGAATAAGAATGAACGAGAGTGAGAGAGGAATAATGGTAAAAGAACAAGGGAGGTGAAGACATTTTACTAAACTCACCGGACCGCAGGCTGTATATATGATGATGATGATGATTATGATTATGATGATGATGATGATGATTATACTAGCACATGTGAAATGACATTCTAATGTTGGTAATTGAGATACAATAAGCTCCACAAAACTGATCATAGCTAAATTTTCACAATAAACTTTATTCTCATGAATGTTTTTTTAATGTACTTAAGAAACATAAAATGTAATTATAATTAATTTTCCAGCTATGCTACTAGTCATTGTGAGCTTAATGACTAATTAATTTTATCCCCTTTTTTGTGGTTAGTAAAATTTTTAGTTTTCAAAAACAACTGTTCTTTTCATTGTAAAACTATTGTATTGATGTAATTTCCAACATTTTATTTTTATTTTAAATACTGTACTTACTGTAGTTATTAACAAGAAACTGTGTCGCTTTGTCCGCCCATCGTCACCGAGTACAATTTTGAATGATCATTCAAATAAGAATGCACTGCACACATTTCTAGCATATCATAGGTCTTTTCTTTTCTCTTTTAATCCCATATTTCAGGCACGCACACACACAAACACAGGTGCGATTGGGAGCTAAATTGGGCCTGTTATGATGAACGCTCTTAAACACAGTTTCTTTTTATTCCTTTTTTTTTATATCACCACATGTTATCACCTGTTCAGGTTATACACATACAGTCTACTCTCGATTCTATGACCTTTCACTGTTCCCTGAAAAAGGGTCGTTATTTCGAAGGTGTCGTTATTGGAATTTTAATCGATTTTGTTCTACCCCTGACCTTCATACAAAAAAATTGCATTTTTTAGACAACAGGTGAAAATATTTTTTTTTTAAAAACCTACCTATTTCTTGAAGAAGTCCATTATAGAGGCCTGCTTCTTCTTAGCGCCAGTTTTCTCGATGAAGTCTTTCACATTATAGAATTGGAATCACAGCTCTTCGCTAGCGCCCTGGTGCTTAAGTGCTCTTGAGTAGACATCCTAGGCTTTCAGAACATCTTTCGTCGTGGGGATGTCTTCAGGCTCTTCTTCCATTTCTTCCTCCCCCTCTTCATCGCAGGACTCCTGTTGCTCCCTGATAATATTGGCGTCGTCGAGGGTGCCCCAAACTGTGATGTCTGCTGCTATGTACTCCTCATACGTGCAGTCTGGGGCTGATCTCTGCCACGTTTCTTCGTTGCATGGCCGAGTGAAAGTCAGGGGGGCAGATAGAGGTGCTGTTGATGGGCTAGGCTGCGGTTCCATGGAGGAGCCTGGCTGGGAATTGGCATCCACTGGTGGTGGGTCATCTGGCTCCTTGGCGCTGGCGGGAAGTACAAGGACGGCAGCCTCTTCGTCAATTGGTAGGACAAAGTGGGCGTGTCGGAAGCAGTTGGCAATCACCACTGCTCTCAAGGCCCTCCAACTGGCGACGATTCCTTCCATGGACCTGAGCACGTCCTACTTATTGAACTCATTGCCCATGTAGAGATTCCACACCATACTTCGCAAAAGCATCTCATGGAACTTCACCTTCACTTGCTGGATTATTCCCTGGTCCAGGGGCTGAAGCATGATGGTGCTGTTCTTTGGCAGAAACACCAACTCGATGTTCCTGAGTTTGTAGAGAGCAGGATGTGCGGGGCAATTGTCGACAAAGAGCATGACTTTTCTATTTGAGGCGTCCGTCTTTGAATCAAAGCCTTGAAGCAACCTCGTGAACACCCACGAGGTCATCCATGCCTTCTTATTAAAATCATAGTTACAAGGCAGGATGTTGCCCTTGAAACCCCGGAGTTTCTTGGACTTCCCAATCACGAGGGGGTTCATCTTATCGCTGCCGTCCATGTTACAGCACAGAAGGACAGTGAGGTGCTCCTTGTTCCTCTTCACACCCTTGAACTTATCCCCTTTCACAGCAAGAGTGTGATCTGGCATGAGGTTGTAGAACATCCCCAGCTAATCAGTGTTTTATATATCTTGAGGCTGATAGCACCTAAGGATATTTCAGAGCAAGGGCATCCACTCCCTCACTGGTGTTGGGTCAACCAATGCGCTTTCACCGATGACCTTGTGGCTGGATATCCTGTGACACACTTTGAAACGCTCTAGCCACCCCCTTGAACACTTAAAAGTTTTCTATGCCCAACCTCAGGGCAAATTCATTGGCCTTCTTCTGCATCATTGGTCCGTTTATAGGCACGATTTGTGCTCTACGCTGGCTGAACCACTCCAGTATAGCTTGCTCCAGATTTGCTTGTGTCGCACCCTTCAAATTTTTGGTCTTTACATTGAGGCCTTTCTTCTGCACTGTATTCACAATTTCTTCTCTCATTTTGAGAATCGTGAAAAGTGTCGACTTCGAGATGCCATGCCGCCGCGCAATCTCTATCATTGTAATATTCTTCTCATCCACTTCCTGGATAATCTCATACTTCTTCATGAGCGTCAAGAATGTCCTCTTTCCACTCATTTCGTCGAAATTATAAGTTTGTATCAAATTAAAAAAATAGTGTGGGTCGTCAAAAATCTTTCACAAAATCAAACCAAAAATGTAACCAAATCGAAATAACAATGGCAAAAACAATAGCATGGGTTGTCAAAAATCATTCACAAAATCAAACCTTTCAATCCAAATCGAGAATCGAAATAACAATGGCAACAAGCCTGGCACTTGATGTAGCAGCAGTCATGCGCAGGAAAACGTTGTCTTGCTTGTGGGAGGGGGTGGACATAGTCAAGTGATATTGGCTGGCACTGATAGGGTGGTGTCTATTTTTATACCTGACCCACCCCAGTTACTCGTAATACAGCGCTCACAAAGATAATCACAATGCAGCAACCTAAATAAATGCGACAAACCCATTTTACAGCTGATTTCCTTAAACTTTTTGACCTTTTTTTCTATATTTTTCACGGTTCTCCAAAAAAAAGATCGTTACTTCGAGAGGGACGCTATTCCTAGGGTCGTAGAATCGAGAGTTGACTGTATATAATTACTTTAATTAGGTAAGATTGAGGAAATAACTTTTTTTTAGGTAATCTACCCGCATTTGCATGGAAGTAGAGTAGGAAACTATTTAAACCACACTAAAAAAAAATGACTCAGATTCAAACCCCGATCTTTCCAGCATCATTAGGCCAGTTTCAAATGAGAGTGACGCTTAAACTGTTCAGCCTCTGAAGCAGGTTAAAACACAGAATAAATGTTGCCAGAGTGAGTTAATTAAAGAATGTCTTATGAGAGTACTAACAAGTTCTTGTAATATAGCAGAAATCTTATAGAACACTTTCCATAATTTTTCTTTAATCAAGAGGTAAAAGAGAATTTCATAAAGGCCTGTGGTGACCCATTTTAACACTCATGACACCCAACAATAAATACATGGAATAAACAACCAAAATTTCTCACCTGAACCACATTTGTTCTGTCGAGACAGTCGATACAATTCACCCTAAATACACCCTTTTGACTGCAGATTTGACCTTCCTTATCTCTCCAACAATATCCCATATCTTTAATCACATCAACCAGGTGACCAATCAGAACCGACACATTCTCAAAGTGCATTCCTCGACTGAAAAAATAAATGGAAACGTTCTAGCAAAAAACTGTACTAAAAAACCTAAGAAATAAAGTATTAATTTTTTGCAATGTACACAAACGCCAGTTTTGGCTAATAATTGGTTAACATTATCTACTGATAACCCGATAAGTCTAATAGAATAATTATTCTTTTTAAGCATTTTTGTTTATATATCTTCACAAGTAGGTCAAAGTTCCTGGCTACAGATCCAGAGGTCCTAGATTTGATCCCCAGAGCTTCTAGATTTTCTGTGAAGCAGTGTCTAGAATGGGGCCAACTCAGCCTTGTGAGGACAAAATGAGGAGCTACTTGAATGAAAAAGTAGCGGCTCCAGTCTAGAGAACTGAGATTAACGGCCGGAGGATCCATTCTGCCGACCACATAAAACCCTCTTTTCGTATAAGTAGGCACTAACTTCCCTAAAAGACTGAGCTGAGGCCACTCTGTTGGCATGGCTCTATAGCGAGTTGACATCATGGAGTTTATATTGACATGCATTAGTTTTTTAATGATTTTGGAAAAATAATAAAAGTGTGCTATAAGCTGTTTGAGTTTATAATGTGAATTCCATTTGAGTTTTTTACACTATTTGTCTCTCACTAGCCCTTTGATCAGTCTGTAAAAATTCAACTGTTTAACCAACACAGCCCACAAAGTTGGGCTAATGATTCGTATTCAAAAGATTTGTAGTAAAAATGAAAAATTTCAAACTTTTGGAAAATAGTATTCAACCCATCTTTAATGTTGAATAAATCTCGCCTGGCTGTTTAATTGGTTATATAGTGGTTTAACATTTAGGTGTGTGTGAAGTGCACTTTTATCAATTTGAAGCAAATTCGATTCAAATATATGAAATATTCTCTAAGCCAAACCAATATTTGAATATCTTTTAGTTAGTTGTTTTATGATTATTATTTTTATATTTTGTTTATTTACACAACTAAAAAAACTCTATGGTGTCAGCCTGCAATTGAGCCAAACAGGCTGAACTACCGCCTTCTGCTGGCGAATCAAATACTAACTTTTTTAGATAGAGAGAGGGTGCCATGTGATCAGCACAGGAAAACCTCCTGGCCACTAATCTATGTTTTCTGGTCTAGAGCTGCTACTGTACACACTAAAATAATTTATAAAATGCTTTATTACACAATTGTTTGTAATATTCTATTCTAAGCTGATAAGCTAAAGTATAACAATTCAATTACACCAGATTTTTTCATAGTAATATTAATTTGTAAATTTCTTAAAAGCTCAGAATGATAAAATTAAATATAAGCCTAAATGATTATTGGTAAGGCCTCGTAATTATTGTCAAAGACCGATTTTCTATTTATTTTTTCAAAACAAAGTCAAAGCTGATATTTTTTTGAAGACAAGTCAAGATTTTTTTGAAATTTTGTACAAACCTATTAAAAATACATTGAACAAATTGACAAGCAATAGTTTTTAAAGTCTAGAAAAATGTTACACATACCAATATTCATGAAAGTCGAATGTAGCGTAAATAATCTCTGGGTTATTGAACATGACTATATGGTTGGTGTAAGCATCCCAGATGATCTTCTCTTTGCCAGACTGCTCCACAAGATTTACAACAGTAACAGGCCCGTAGATGGACAATTCCTCTTCAAAGTGCTTTTCAAATGCTATCTGAGTTTCTACCTCACCTGTTTGAGGGGGAGGAAAATACAATTTTAAAAAACACAAACACACATGATAAATTGATTTAACACTAGAATGCTATTGCATGCAAAATATACCTGTAATGCCCCACTCACCTCCCTGGCAAGCATGCCTTCCTTCAAGCCTCTTGGACCTTACGCTACGAGTTATTTGGATGTAGAAGCCAAATTTACATACTAATAGTAGTAATATACTTGTGGGAAGCACCAGAAGTAAATGGGCTCAGACTGTTAAAAATTTATTCAATACAATTATTTTAATTTTTTTTCTTTTTTTTTTTACTAATAACCAGATAGTTCAATCCATTACAAATAATTACAGCACCCAGCCCCTGGCCGTTAATTCATCAATGTGAAAGGAGAAACCAACATTTCACTGATGAAATATTTTTTGGCCCTGTCAGATATCGATCCCGGGAGCTTTAGCGTTCAGTAGATATAAGCTACAGACTGAGCTAAGGTGTCAGATGTAAGAAAAATCAAACAATAGAAAATGGAGCACACTAGTTACACATAATATGTGACAAAACAAGTTATCTGGATTTGGACGAATTAATTAATTTAATCATTAAATTTGTATTATTTTTCCCCTGAAGCGTAATATAGTTATTATACTACAACACCTTTCAAATTATTATAGTCATTATTTAAAGATGTAAAAAATATTTTTTTGTTCAAAACTGTGTTTTTTAGCAAATTATCAAATAAAAATGTGAGTTTTGTTAAGGGTGGATTACATGAATATCTTGGTCATTTAAGGGAAATTATTATGTATTCTAATAATTAAAATATAGAACAATATTAAGAATAGGTATATTTGCTGTTGTAATTTGTGTAGAATACAGTGGCGGCTTGTGTATAGGCACTGCGGAACAGCACCCCATATTTCCACTTGATATTATCAATAACATTTAATATAATGAGTCCTCTTTTCTTTAATCCTCTCTTTACTTTTGTATTACAATATATATTCCTTAAGCTTAATGTAAGTAGTTCAGTAGCCATCCCCTAGTTTATGAAAAAGATACAAAATCTTTGTATGGAACTGTGCACTTCACTGTTGTGTGCATGTGCACATAGAAGGTGTGTGGGGAGGAATGCGGAACTGAAAGGTAGAGAGAGCACTGTTGCTCTCGCAGTGCCAGCTCTGGCGTGATGGTAGAAGGAAGTTAAAAACCGTGTACCATATTCTTGAATGTGATAAAGTGTAGAAGAGTGTAGAATTAAATTATTATTCTGCTTCCAGCTATTCTAATTGATTCATTTTTTTTTCAGTTCTTTTATTTAACAGAAAGACTAAATGCGCTTGCAGTACTTACAATGGAGAAAAATTTCCTCAATTATCATCCAGAGATCAAGGAGAAAATTATTGAGCTTTTTGCGCAAATTAAAACAAGAATGGATTTCATTTTTAAATGAATAGATCAAGCTTGAACTGTAACTATATAAGTTGAAGTAAGTAAAAAATGTATGTTTATTTTGTTAAGATTTTATCAAGTTCTTGAATAAATTTTCTTTTTTTACATGTTTTTTTTCCTTTCACACAATTTTAAAACAAAGGCTAAAAGATTTCTGGAGCAGTACCCCCACTAATTTTAGCTATGAGCCGCCACTGGTAGAAAATTATTTACACACTATCTTGCCATTTGTTGCTGAAGAACAAATTTGAAATGTTGATTAGTTTATTTGCAAAATAAAAAGATAATATTCAAAATATATTAGTTTGAAATACTTGACTCCTCGAATATTTTGTTTTTAAAAGTATGTGAGAGAGTGGAGATTTGAAACAATTGTAACAAAATATCTAAAATCCAAATATGAAAGTATTTATTTGAAAACATAATTTCACACCAGTGTTATAATCAATTAGGGGTGTGCGAAGATTTGAAACGTCGACTTGGTTCTGGAACAAACATCAGCATTGACTCCACTTAAAAAAAACTTCCCCCTTCAACAATTACGAAGTTTTGCCAATAAAGATTTTGACAGCTAAAACACTCAAATTATCATCAATTATTGCCATTTTGAGCAGCTAAAAATGAATAAGCATAAAAAAAATCTAAAATCTTTGAATTCTATGTTGTGATAATAACTGGATTCACCAGAATAAAATGAAATATTACAAAAAATTGTGCAGTGAAACATTTACAAAGTAATTTTAAGGCATTAAAATAAATTAATTACAACAATATATTTTTAAGTATAAAACAACAACCAAATATTCAAATTAAAATTAAGTTTTAAGAATATTTCATATACTCAATTCGATTTCACTTCAAATTTAAAAAGTGGACTTCGCAAGCACTTATAATGACTTGCATAAACTTTTGAAACTAAGAAAACAAGACAGATTAATTTCTTTTAACTAAAGAATAAAATAAAAAATATGGTAACCAAATAAATAAAATTGTATAAAAAATCAGTTCATTCAAAAAAGTTATATTTAAGATTTGAAAGAGAATTTTAAATTAGGATTCGAGAAAAATAGGATTAGACTCATCCCTGAAATATTCCCTGTATGTAAAGTTATACCAACTTGCCTTTATCAATACGTGGAGGTGGCCTATACTTGTAGCCAGGCTGTGACCAAAATACAGGCACTGAGCCTCGCACTTGCACAAATGACACGTGATGATGGTGATGGCAAACTATTTGCTCAGTCTCTACATAGTTGGCACACTTGCCCTCCTCATCCACTCCTCGCCGCTTGTAGCGGGTGCCAGCCCTAAACCTACTGCGGCGTGATATTAAGATAAGTGTGAATGTCTGAAATTAAAATAAAGTTAAGATGTGTCAGTCACACATTGTTACAATTTAGTGAGCCCCTCATGTGTCACAATATCACAAACCCCTTCTCCCCCTTCCCTCGGCTAAATGGCATTTTTAATTTTAGAGCCTATACAACCTTTTTATTGAAATTTATTTGTACGTTTTCACCAAGCTCAACGCTCTTGGTAGTTTATTTCAAAATAAATATGCTAAATTATAATGTGATGACATGCATTATCTGACTACCCCTTCACCACTCGTCACGCTTGGTCATGCCGAGCACTACTACCTCCCCCTTCCTCCTGATATGTGTACATAGTTTTATGGACAGCCCCTTATGATAGATGTATAAATACATCAAAAGTAGAGCTAGTAACTTTTCTGTCAAATAAGGTTGCTCCTATAAAAATTTCACTATGTCAGTGTCTGTTAAAATTTAGGAAATATCAATGTTACTTAACAGAAAACTGCTTTTTTTTTTGGGTTGTAAGCCTGGGTCAGCCATCCAAATGTAAAATGGTCTGTAATAATATAATAAAGATGTTATTACTATCATCTCAATCTGTATATAGCTATAAGAAGGATTGAAACTAGTTCAGTTGGAGCTGAGAGGGTTGAGGTGGGGAGGGCGAAGCTTGGGAGGGAGTATGTGAGCAAGTTCTTGTACCAGTTCGATGTAGGGTTGACCACCAATGTAAGGATATAGCAGGAGTTACTTGGGCTAGTGACTCTCTTAGACATAACCAATTATTATAACTGACAACATCACATTTTGTGCTATAGTCTACAATAAAAACCCCTAAGCCTCCAGGACTTTTATATCAAAGCTTGCGCCGACCATCTTTTTCTGCATTTAAGCCATCCTGACAACTTGCCCAGAGGGAATAGGAGGAGCGGTAGCAAAATATATACATATATTAAACCAAGATGACTGTACCAAGTATTAAGTATGATTTGCACAGTATATCCAGTCATGATTTGTTTTTTAATATTGTATAAATTGTACCAAAAATAAAATTCCGTAATAAGACATATAAATAGTAAAATATTAAAACCATCAATATTATTACCTCATTACTTGGTTCTGCAGTTTCATATCCAACCTCAACTTTGCATTTTTCTATCTGCACGAATCCCTGGATAATTGGGATAATCCAAGGATCTGCAAGTGGAGTCTAAAATAATAAAAAGGATTTTTTTTAATACAAAAACTCTACACACTTTTCAAATAGTCATAATTTTATATCAATATGTTTGTTTTCTCTGTATTGCTTGCAAATAAAATATATGTCATCTTTTATCACAAAATCAAAATAAAGGAAATGATTAGGGATGTACATGAACCATTTTTCAATTTGAGATGCTCTCAAGATGGGAATATAAAAAGTACTGAGACACAAGAACGAGACGAGAAAAAGTCCTTTAAACGTACAAGGATGTAAATTATGTTTTTAAAGTAAATATATAGTTTATAGAGTTCCTTTTTAACATTTGAGCGGGAACTTTCTTTAGATTGACTTATAGTTCATTCAAACACTTGAGATATACTCATACACATTTTAAATGCCATTAATAAAATAGTGATAAGTAGTTACAATGAACACCATTTATAATTTAATTTTGTGGTGTAAAATCTTATGTTGTCAAAGTTTGATATTGAAAAACAATATTTATAACTAAAACATTTCTTAATAAAGGCTGTAGGGGGGGGGGCCTATTATTGGGTTATTACGGTATTATTAGAAATAATAAATTCCTGGTTTGGTTTTTTTAATTTCTTATGGCCATTATTTGCTTTATTTTAGTTTCTCAAATTTTCAAGATTCATTTTTTAACTTTCGAGACAAGATTGAGATTTCTCTCTTTTTTTTTATCTCAGATCTTCGAGATATTTTCGAGTCTCGCACATCGCTAAAAATGATCCCTGAAATTAAGTGACCAAGCATCTCTCTTGTGAAAGTTCTCTTATCTTGAATCGCTGAGAAGATGATATATATGATGAGGGAGGTCCTGGAAAGGTACTCGGTTGGAAGCAGGAGAAACTTCCAATAACCAAAAGAAAAAAAGTTATATTTGAAATTCTCAACATCAACTAATGAGATTAATAAATAAGGGGGAAAAAGAAACTTTTAGTGACTTAATAAAAATTTTACTTTTAGTAACTCGCTAAAAAATATGACTTTTATACGAAAAAGTGGCCTCTTATGAGCCCTGTAATTGAGTCAAAAGGTTTGTAACTTTAAATATCCCACATTTTAAGTTAAAATACCAGCAGACAAAAAAAAATGCGTACCTATGCTTGAACTATTATTTTTCCATGTGACTAGTCGTATGAAAAACCTTTTTGAAATATCTCAAATGTATATTATTACATACATCTAGACCAGTGTTTTTTCAACCAGTGTGTCGTAGAACATTGTTGTGGAGTGAAGGGTCTGCAGGTGTGGCATGGGAGATTGGAGGAAGATTTTTAAAAAAATGTGAGAAAAAGTTTTAGAAACAAAAGTAAATTTTTTTAAATCAATGATCAAATTATTCTAAAAAATAGCATAAATATTAGAATATTAGCAATTGAACTTTTAAACAAAATTTTAATACTTGTTTTTATATTATAAAATATCTCCTTAAAAAAAACTTATGATTTGTCTTTACAATTTGTACCGCCTTGTTCAGTGGTTTATGAGTTAAGAAAGGTTGAAAATTTCTCGTCAAAATTAGATAGGAAGGAACTTTTTTTAAGTTATTTAAAAGTTATTATAACAATGTTAACATATGTATACACAAAATTATGTGATCTGCAACCATAACTTTTTATAGATAATTTCAATATTTATGAAATTATACTGATAATAAAGTAAAATCTTATTAATGACTAGCAGAAGTACCCGGTGTTTCCTTTGTCAATGCTTTTCTTTGATTCAAACGGAAAGAAAAAGCTCTTCATTTTATTTCATCCAATCCAGTTTTTTAATAATATAAAAAATCTAATCCAAATTTTAAATTTTCAGCTTCAAGGTGCACATGAACGTGCTCAGGGGCTACTAATTTTAAAATGTCAGACCTCTGCATGTGATAAATATCGCGCAATGCTCATGACAGACAGACACACAAACTTCATTTTACTAAACTATATTAAATAAATATAAATTATACATTAAACTGATAATAAAGTAAAATATTATTAATGATGTCCACAAAAATATACATAATAGTTCCTTCCTATCAGAATTCTACTAGCAAATAATGTCTTACATTCATCATGATGATATCCTCCAGCATGTGCTTGTTCCAGAAGAATCGGTCATCAACCGTCCTCCACCAGGCTGTGTCCTTGTTGCTATTCATCTCTCGAAGCTCACACTGACGCTCAAGTGAATTGGTGAGGTCGCCTGTGAGACAGTAGTAGAACGAGTCTGTGTCTGTGAAGATACGCTGTAGCTCATCCAGCAGGCGGCGTTCGAGCTTCTCGCGGTCCTTACTGTCCCTATTTTTGCCCAGTTTCACCTGAGACAGTTTATATAAAGGTGTTTAATGGCCATAAAAAAAATAAAGCACAAGTTTAGAGAAAAACATTTTTGAAATATATTTCAAAAAATGTTTGTTAGTACTAAAATAAGCTCCCAGCGTCAACAGATTAACAAACCAATGGTCTTAAAATCGTGATTTCAAGTTATAATATGCTTGGTGTCAATCTTAGTTTAGCATTTAATGTTGGAGCATGTTTATGTAATGGGAAAATTCTTGAGAAATATCAACAGCTAGTGTCACAATGGTGACATTTTAGCTGTATAGCACTACCTGAATTAAAGTAACACCCACTTCGCTAGGGCTTCATTTTCACAATCTTTAGGACTGCCAATGATGGGGAGATCCAGGTTAGAAATTTGGTCAGAAGTGTGGAGAGTAGTTTTACCTAAATTATTTTACTCTCTCCCTCTGCACAAATAAGTAATGAGATGTGTTGGGAAAGAAATTAGAGTAGATTTAAAGAGTAGCTTTAAAGACTATTTTAATAGTCACAATGATTAGATCAGGCGATGTAAATATTTTAAACAGTAGAAGAGATAAAGTATGAAATAAGAAAATTAGGTATGGTTTTCCAATTCTACTCAGGAGCTCATCTCATGGTTTATTAGCACTACTTGAGAGCCCTTCGGGACATCATTACTTCCCCTTCAAAGTAAATTGTACTAGGAGTTTTTTTTGCTCAAGAAATATCTGTTGACCTCAACATGGTTTGAACCCACAAACATCAGATAATGAGACGAGCACTTTACCCCAAAACCAACAGCGTTTACAAGATTGATCAACTAAGATACTGGGTATGCATGATCATGCTTGAACCAAAAATTGAAGTCTTTTTTCCATTCCTCTACCTTACAAGAGAACAACTAGAATTAGAAAAAAAAAGTTTTTTAATATATCAAAATGGTTTCAATGGTTTCAATCCCACTGTCCTTTAATAAAGACTATAGAAAATCTCGTTGTGATGTGATACCTGGTTAGAGCTATATTAGATACCTAATCTATGCATTATCTGCTAAATGAGAATTACTATTTGTACCTGAGATGTCGCCATTGCAGCTGCCTGCTGGGTTGTGTTTTTGATAGAATTGGTAGCAGATTTAATCGTTCCCCATGTCTTAGCAAAAGCAGCTTTCTGGGGAATATCAAAGATACCCCCACTAACACCACCACTCAAACTGCTTGACTTTTTAGTACCAGTGTTGTCCTGATGTTTTTTGCATGGCTGGAGTCCTAGATCCAAACTGTCTCCAGACAGGCCAAGTTGAAGGAAGGCAACAGATTTGATCTTATAAACAGTTTTCCCTCCAGGTAAATCGCCCACCGTTTCACACTCTTTTATTAACATTAGTCGACTTTCCATGATGGACTGGAGCTCAATTTTACCAATGATGCCATAGAATAGACCAAGGCAATCTGGATCATTTGCAGAAGCTAGGTCCCAACCTAGAATAATGTTAATACATAGATGTAAATGTTAAAACAAGAATACTATTCTCATAAATAGAATAGGTTGGGTAATATTAAGTACCTACGGCCACCGTTTTCCAAGAACGTCAAGAGATTATTTCAAGGGATGTATTTGAAAATGTGTCCATATAGAATAGTGGTTCTTGAACATTTATTATTTCCCTTAAACTGTATGCTATCTTAGGAAATTTTGAGCCCCCTGCCCACCCCCACTCCCATATTCTCCATTTTTTTATTCATCATTAACAACGATAGCCATCCACTCAAAATGTAATAAAAGTAACTCCATGGTGTTAGCCCACATTCAGGCTATACCTACCGAGTGGCTACCAAACTGTTTGGTAAATTAGTGTCAACTCTTGTTGATAGAGGGTGTCATGTGGTCAGCACAACGATGACTCCAGCCATTAAACTTGGCTCTCTATACCGGAGCCACTACTACTTTATTCGAGTAGTTCCTTATTTAGCCACCTTAGGCTGAATCTAACCTGTTCCAGACCCACTGCTGCCCATATAATCTGGACATGCCAGGAATCAACCCCGGGACCTCTGGGTTCGTAGCCAGAACCTATGACCACTAGACCACATAGGCGATTCTCAAATTGTAACGATATCTACATGGTTAGAAATTTAAGTAAATATTAATGTTGAGGCTAAGAGTGGTATGGGCACATTTCTGAATGCATAAGAGAGACACATCCTATTCAATTAGCCTGTGTAATTAAAAGCATACAATTAGCAATACTCAAAGTAAACAATCATAATAAGAGTAAAATGAAGTTATACATTTATCAAGCGTCCATCAGATCTTGGTGAGAGGGAATCAGGTGGATTGTCCAACTCACATTGCAATTAAAACTATTTCTTAAAGCCTAAATTATCTCACACAATGCTGCTTGGAAATAAACGCGTCTCCCAACTTTAGAATTTACGCTCCAGAAGCTATTTAAATGCATAAATTCTGACTAGCATAGGGGAGATTATTTCGAACTATTAATACTCTATTGCTACGTCATTGGTTTATTGCTAAGATATTTACACATATCTTTTGCTGTAAGCAGTGGTGCACCCAAGGGGGAGAGGGGTAAACCAGGTATCCCCCCTCCCATATTTCCCCAACACCACAAATATTGTTAATAGAAATTTAAATAATATTAAGTTTAGCTAAAATATTTAGCATTGAAGATGTGTCGAATGTATATGATACATTTTAAGACCAGGCTTCAGACTGAAGCCTAATATTCAAAAGGTTTACCGTTACACACAAAATTAACAATTGAAAAAACATATAAATAATATCATATTCTGAAAATTGAAAAATGACACCTGGACACGGGAATCGAATCCGGGACCTTCAGCTTAGTACGCTAATGCTCTTACCACTGAGCTATCCAGGATTCGTCCCGTGCCCATGGTCATTCTTCACTCATATTTTAAGGCAGAGTCTATGATGGACGTGCAGAAGTCGTCAGCTTATAATTATAAACATGTGTGTTGTGAAGGGGTTCTACAATGATGACTACAGACATACTTAATGCCATGAATTATATTATTGTAGTTTTTATGTAATTTATTAAATGTATTCTCAACGACTTTTGTATGGATTTTTTGAGTTAACTACAAACCAATAACCTATAAACGTGGTTCCCAAACTCCACAGCATATGCAAGCTTTAACATAAAAGCTTTACTCGAGTAACGATTAATTTAAAATTTCCTGAATTTTAAAACACAATTACTCAGTCTTGTACCATATTATAACTTACCGTTTAGAAGATGATATTGAAATATATTATCCCAGTTTTTGAGTAAGAAGATATTACCGAGAACAAATCTTCTACTAAATAATTTGAAGCTATTTTTTTTAATCATTACTCTGCCAATGCATGAAAACATACTTTACAAATTTATTAACGATTAACTTTGCATTGAAGAGTTAATGCCGAGAAAATTACCATTCTATGAAAATAAAGTTCAAAATTTCTCTCAGGTTTGCTAAATGGTAATAAAATCAAATGTGCCTACATAGTTTATTTATGTGTTCTGAGATTCAGATCAACACCTTTATCAATATATTTTGAAAAAGGGGTGAGCTTGTATTGCATTTTTGTGTTAAATGTGTTAAAACCATTAAGCATGGAATTTAAAACTAGTGGAGAGTACAGAGTTGATTTATTGAAAGCAATAAAACACTATATTTTATTCAAATGAGGCCTGCAATTTTCTGGTGTGTAGGCCTTACCCCTTTGTCCTTTCAATGTCTAATTAAAGATAGATGTTTGGCACTTTTTTCCTTTATTCGAAGATGTGTTATAGAGCTACACTTATACATATATTGAACCCAGGAACCTTAGATTATGTATAAGAAATATATATAATGAATGACCTTATTAAGCTTCGAAACAACATAACATATATTATATTTATTTTTTTGCATTCTTCTGATCATTAATTTTTTATTTAAATGACTTTAAAACCCTACTTAGATAGGCAATCATACCAATATTGTACTGTTTAGAATGCCAAATAAACTTTTAAATGAAAGAAAACTGGGACTATTCACACTCTCCATAATGAGCAGATTGCTAGAACCCTTGAAGTCACTCCAAACGAATTTGTCACAGCTAATACACTAGACTGTTACTAAAAATGTCTGTGATTTAGACAACGTGGACACCAAACCGGGTGGTAGGTCTAGTAACTTTTCAAGTGTTAGATAAGGTTACTCCTATGAAAATTGGACAGCATATATATGCTAAACCCCTAGTAAAAACCAGATTTAAAAAATTTCTCCAAAATCCAGAAACTCTTTAGGCATCAAGCAGTCACGAATTAAGTTTAGGTGAATGATGATGGATGCTTAAGATGGGCATTAGAGTTTAGAGGTCATGACATTTGTTAGGTATGAAAGACAAAGTTATAGTAAGAACACTGTAAACAGGCCATATTTTTATACAAATTAAAGTGTACATTTTTTTAAATAAATATCATGAGCTGGAAACATTCATCCTATGATTAAAATACTTTAGGTTTGGACAAATAGTATTTAGCACGTTCAAAATAAAGTGTAAAGAAAAGGTTGAAAACAATAGGCCTATATGTATCTATATTTAAAAAAATAGTCACTGTAGTTAAATGTTTTTTTATTAGATTAAATAAATACAGATCTACATAACATTATTGAACCAATCATCAAATGTGGTCAAAATTTAAAAATTATCATTAGAAATTACTTACAAAATTTTTACAAAACTCTTATTATTTCAATGTGAATCAAAATACAATAATAAATGCCTACACAATGGGAATAATCTTCATTTTTAATAATACATTTTTACTCTACAAAAACTAATCTACTACGTTCCAAAAACAGGCACTCTGTAGGTTATCTATATTCTCTTTATAAATGCAAATTGGAAGGAGTTTATTTATTTTCAAGATCAGTCAAAGTACATTAAAATTAAATAATTTATAAAATTCACAGCACAACAGTTGAC
The DNA here is from genome assembly GCA_902151445.1 of Timema monikensis. NCBI lineage: Eukaryota > Metazoa > Arthropoda > Insecta > Phasmatodea > Timematidae > Timema > Timema monikensis. Next base: position 77,643 of record CABFVZ010000351.1, read on the forward strand.
TCGATAATCAAACGCATAGATTTACAAAAACAAATGAGAGTGGGTTATGCAAACATTTCTATTTTAAATTAATGATTACCATATATCAGTACATTAATATTATCAAATCCGCAAATATAGGTTTAAAAAACCAACTAGATCCTGATAAAATAAATGTATTATCTTAAATTTAAAGAAGAGAATGTGAAATACTAGTTCATTTGCATGGCAACAAAGAAACTTCAAGCAAAATTTGTCATTGCATTTTACTTTAAACTCTCTGGCCTATCGCAAACAAGGACTATAAGATTGTATTGTCTTCAGTACCATCATACTAAAAATAATAAAATTACTAATTGCAAGCTCTAAGTGGACACAATACTAATTTCAAACTTAACAATTTAAATTTAACCATAATTATATTTATTTAAATGATTAATTATGAAAATGTGAGAAAAAATAATCAAGTGATACAAGATAAGTATCAAAAAGAGAGCTGTGGAATCAGTGTGGCTAGTCTTTAGACTTTAACCCCTCCATCTTTCTAATGTACGACTTCGACTCCCTCAGAAATGGCCAAAGTATATTAATTATAAAAAAGAAATGTACTGCAATAAAATGCTATAACACAGATTACTTCATGGGAAGGTTCTTTAGCATTGTGAACTTAAATTTGAATACATTTGTTAAACAAAATTACAAATGTTGGTCATAGAAAACAAAAAAGTGTAAAGTTAAAATGATATAGTTAATCAAATATTGTTATAATACTATATAAGTTTTTATTTTGAAGCCGGTATCGGCACACTTTTACCGACTGACTCCACCCAAGATTGCTTACAACTCCACAGCTTTTATCAAAACTTGTGAAAAAATTGAGTTAATGAGCCCAATTAAATAGCCGATTCACAATAATAATTGCAATATGCTGGTAGGAAAATTGATAAAATGATATTAAAATATAATGTAATATTGAAAGTAACGTTTGTCAAAGCTTCAACTATAATAGACATCAACACTTAATTCAAGTTACCAGATACAAAACATTTTAAGTATGAAATGGAACTGTGGAATACAAGCCAACATAATAAAATATTTAAAGGCTCTTTAACACAGAACATGTAATTAACATAGTTAATGTAAAATCTAACTAGCAGCACACAATGTAAAACCAAAACTATTAATAAGAATAAACAATTTTTTTGAAAAGCTTTTCATATAGAGGCTACACTTCTGGCCTACAATAATCCAATTATTTACAAACATGTTCAATAACAACCTATGTAAAGCAAACAAATCATAAAAATTGACTTACTGAAAACAATTTATTGATTAAATCAAAAGTATTGCAAGAAGGAATGGCGTCTTTATGCAGGGATCACAACTTTACATTCACTTAATGTAAATAAACTAGTGTATGATCAGGTTTCACATAGCTAAACATAACAATTCGAGCAAAACCAAGACAATGACTTTGAACTATTTGGAACCAATTGTTTACTAAAATTAATCCCAAATATTTATGTTTGATTAGGCTACAAGCTTAAGCATGGTGTCTATGCAATGACCAATAAAATTCCCCGACTTTTTCCCTGGTTTCCCCTGATCATTTCCTAAAATTCCCAACAAAAAGTATGTTAAATCCTTCTAAACACCCCCNCTTAATTTTTCTATTAATCTTTTTATGAATAATAATAAGTTTTAAAATCCAAATAAACATTTTTTTTTAATTTGTAATAACATTGTTTACTAAGAATTATAAAATATACTAAACAGATACAAACAAAAAAACTATAGTTTGAATAACATTATTATTTAATGATTATTATTTCCCGGATTTTTATTGTAATATACCAAATTCCCGACTTATTCCCATTTTTCCCCGATCCCGGCTTATTCCCGGCTAATTCCAGTTTTCTGTTTTTCCCGGATGGTAGACACCCTGTTAAGTTACTGAACATATAAAATAAAGTATAAGAAAGTTTTAGAGTTTGAAAGACACAGACAAACGTTGACGAGGCATGCAAAGTGATTGGTTAGCTAGAACATGTGATACTACTAGCTTAACGTTCATGTAACCTTTAAGTTCTCACCAGGACAGCTAAATGTTAAGTGAACTTTAAGTTAACCGCATCATGATGCCTTCCGTCTAAAAATACAAGAACCTTTATGTTACTTTGTGTCACAATAAAAATTAAGTGAACTTTAAGTTGTTCATGATCCCTGCATGATTAGCATTTCAACAGAGGATAAGAATGAGTTAAATAAACAGGCTCCATAAAGAGCATCATATGATTAAAAATGTAAATAGGCCTTCACTAGGAACTACTTAAGGATACATGACCATTTAAAATAACTAGTGAATTAGCATTCAGGGCAAATACAGTTTGTACATGGTAATTTTTGCTTTCAATCTATATGCTACTCTGTGGCCTCTTTAAAAAAATGTATAAACTAAGCAATCTAGATCATATAGCTCCACTCGTTAACAATAATAAGTCAAAGGAATATAAGAAAATGACCAATGCTTGGTAAAATGTTCAATGTTAATTTATTCCCCAGAAAATCGATTAATGAATATTACTTATCATTTTCTTGCCAGGTTAAGCGATCTTGGTAAAACTTAATTACCACCTGCGGGCATTTCACATTAGCCTCAGATGAAGGAACCAGATCGGCTTCATCCGTGCCATAAAAAACATCAGCTTACCACTACTATCAGTGGCGCCAATTATTTTTTCCGGCTTCAGATTACGGTCAAATCCTTTAGGTTTATCATCAAAGTCCTTCACAATCTTTGGTGATGGTTTTGATTCAATAGAGTTCTTCCTTTTTTTTATGTCGACTTTTTTGGTGTCATTTTCTTTACTCTTCCGAGCTTCTTCATATGCCGAAATTAGCTCGGGACAGTCTAAATTATCTTCTGGTTCCCAAGTGTTATCATCATGAGGGTATCCCTTCCACTTCAAAAAATATTCCACCTTACCTATATTAAACAAAATAAAAATATATTTAAAAATAATAAATATCAAAATGACTGTTTATTAAAGTAGGAAATAATTTTTCTGACAAAAAAATTAATTACGGGTTTATATTTCTTAGCACATACCTAAAACCGGGAGTACAACAAAAACAAGTTTTTTAAATATAATCAAACTTTAAGTTTATTTAATCATCAGCAAATAATGAGAGATGTATGTATTGAAAGTCTTATTAATTCATTAGATATTAGATTTTAACAATACACCTGACACTAAAGATGTGAGAAGGAAAATTTTTTGTTTTAGAAAATTTTCCCTGTATTTTTTTCTGGAAAATTTTCAATTATTTTTTCCTGTTGATTAATTTCAACTGATTAAATGTATAATAATAACAGTAATAATAATAATTAGTGGTAGTGATAGCAGTAATAAGAAACACCTGCTTCAGTGGCCGCATGGTCCAACGCTCCACTCTCGCATTAGACTAGACTGCCGATAACAGGGAGATTGGGGTTCAATTTGGTGCACTGAGGGAGGTTTTTTTTCTAAATGGTTTTCCACTCATTCACTCTCCTCACAAATGTGGGTGCAGTTCCTGTAAATTCAACCTTCCTTATCCCTAATACATTAGCGTAGTTAGTATACATAGGCGTATAGCCCAAACGAGTAGTAAGACGCGGTGCTAAAAAAAACCATGTAACTAAACAAATGAATGTGAGCATTTGTAGACCCGTTATTTTCATAAATCATACTTCAATTTGTTATCATCAATAAGTTAACTAAAATAATATTAAGGTTGGCCCAATATTTGTCTCTCACCCTATTCTTCGTGCTTCCAACCACCCCTCCCCCTACTATAGCCTACTCGTATCTTAACACATTGTATTTAGGCTCTAAGTTTCACCTCCACAATTTAACCACCCCCCCCTCAAGCCGCCACTGCAGAAAATTTTCAGATTCAAAATTTCCTGGAAAATTTACATCTCTACCTGACACCAATTCTTATAGGGCCTAATTACATATTTTTTTACCAGTAAAACTTCTTATTTTATAAAAGGTAAAAAAAATGTACATGTTTTTATTTTTTATTTTTTTTTGTGAAATGCATCTGATTTGAAATAAGTTATTATTTATAAATAGGCCCCTATATATATTTTTTAAGTGTGGACCAAACAACTATTTTACAGGTCAAGTTTGGCTTGTAGGCATAGAATTTTCAACCCTGAATCTAAATAATTAGTTTGGAATTGCACTCATTAGCACAATACAGCCATAAATTTAAGTTGTAGGCCCAATGTTGTGCCCGATAAGAATTCATCATAGTGTTATCCTGTTTGTATGAATCAGTCGAGACACATTAGATTGTAGCTAATGGTGATTTTACATATTTATTAAAAGACCTTAAGCATCTAAAAGCACTAAAGTTTTTTTAAAGTAGGTAATAGACTTAAATTTTGTAAATGATCAACTATTGTTTTATTATCTTTATTTTTAAAAAAAATTGACTCCAACGAAATAACCTGAAGCAGTGTGTCAAACATCTTAACTGCATAGGAAATATTTTGGTGCGTGAAAATATTTTATACAAGATGTTAATGTTTTCACCAAAAAAAACCAAACGCTAATAATTAAAAAGTACTTATTTGCCTAACCTTACATGTGCGAATAAATACAGATTTTGATTATTTATAGGACCTGTGCTTAAAAAATACCACTTCGGTGAGTTTTCTATGAGTTTTTTTTTAACAATTTAGCCTAAAATTTTTAAATCACATTTATTTTGTTATATTTATAATTGGAAACTTAGAATCTTGTGTGTGTGTAAATGTTAAAAAAAACATGAAATTTTTCATAATTTTACAGAAAAAAATAAAGAATCCCACCCACGGATCTCACTATAACCAATACGAGTAATAATTTAATAACTTTTTTCATGTATTAATTCAATTCATATTTACAAATATAAATGACTTGACAATGGGATCATATTAGTTGAAATTACATCTCCCAACACTCATTGTAGGCGGTCTTTGTTTAAGCAGAGGATATAATATTTAGCACCGTGTCTTACTACCCGTTCGGGTTATACACTTTTAAGTACTAATTAGAAGGAAGAGTGGAAAACCATTTAGAAAAAACCACCCCCAGTTCACTCGACCAAGATTCGAACCTCGATCTCCCCGTCCTCAGCAGTCGAGCTCAACACGACAAGCGTGTTAGCCAACTACGCCACCGAGGCGGGTTTTAAGCAGAGAACAAACACAACATGTCTTGCAGATGTGGCTCAGATAAGTGGGTGCAACTGATTGTAAAGGCATGAAGCATGCAAATAATGTCCAAAGTATATGCCCATCTATATTTTTTTAGCACTGCTTATTACTACCAATTCAGATTGCACGAATATTTTAAATATTACCTATTAGGGCCTGCGCTAATTTGTTAGAGATTAGGAAGGTTGATTTAAATAAGTGTACTCTCATTTGGATGTAGGTAAAGGCCTCAATACACCGGACAGGTATTCAAACACAGTTCCCCGTCAACGAGTCTAGCCTATTGTTAGTGCCGCCTTAAGACATGTGGCCACCGAAGTAAGTTACAAAAATGTTAATGATTTCCTTATATATTGACTATAATATACGTGTCTTCAAAGAAATCTATTAATTAGTGTATTTAATTAAGTGTTATTTCGTGTTGGATGAGTAATCAAAATAAATATGTATACATAAACACAAAATCTTTTAACTCACCATTTTTAACTCTACGATCCAGTATTTCCTCCACAGAAAACACTTCTTCAACTGGCGGTTCATCAGTCTTTGGTTCGTTTGTTTTACTCATTTTGATAACCGTAAACTGATAAAGGTTTCTTAAAACGGTCTCAAAGCTATAATAGAATATCAATGTTTAGTATTATACTAAAGTTCCCTTATAACAAATATGATTGATCATCTAAAGATATAAACTACAAGACATCCCCAAAGAAAGAGCGCGAAATAAATAATGTTGTCAACATAACAGCAATAAAATTACTTTGAAGTTTATATTTTTCAGTATCCTAAAATATACACACTGGTTATAAAAATAGACTAATAAATTGATTAAAATTTACTCTATGATGTAATTGATGTTTAGTTAAGTTGTTCAATAAAATTGGAAGACGAATGTATTTAGGATGTTAGGATGAATGTGACTATAGGCATAGTTCGCGATTGACCTGATGATAATTGACGTTTGCAACCAAAGAACGTTTTCGCAGTTCGCACACCTACATAGTAACTAGTATCGCGGCTGGTTACGAATGATTATAGGCAAGTTTTCGCTGTTGACTAGGCTACGTCTTGGTGGCGAGTGTTATCGACCAAATGGCTTGACCAAGGCGGAGCACGAAAACAATTTTAAGATAGGTTTTTTTTCATAAACAAAAATGGCGGCTAGGGTAATATGGATAATTAACACATTATAGGTTACTTTCTGTATTTCATTTGATTACAGCGTGATCCAAGATCATGAAGATATGTATAGATGTAGAAGTACATATAAAATTAGATACAAGGTTAATACATAAATTATTATATACAGATTTGTTAATGTCATGGAAATGAGTAGTTATGTTCGAAAGAGATGTCTTCTAGTTGCTGTGGTTCGTCATCACTCATCATTTCTATATTCTAGGAACTCTACTTCGGAGTGTAGAACGGATGTTCCAGAAGCCATTCTGTTTATGCGATAACGTTTTTTCGGAACTCTCTTAAGATAATCCGTGAGAACGTTGAAAAAGGCTTCTAGCCTTTTTTCCATCAGATTAAGGTGGTGTGGTGTCAGGGAGCTCTGCTTATTTCTTATGTTCTAATGATGTATGATTAGGGCAGCTGATATTGCATATAGTATTGTCTCCTTTATAGTGCCACTACTGTTAAGATCTTCAGCACCCCCTTCCCCTGTACGCGGTCCTTAACTTGCGGATATTGGGGAGGCAGTGATGTGCGGGTCAGGACTGAAGTTGGTGATCGAAAACCGGCACACATTAGATCAGCTCGATAAATGGAGGCTAAATTATCTCAGTTAACAGCCTAAATGTGATCAAAATATTTACCATACAAACACAGAATTTATCCTAGAATTCGTAGGCGAGTATCAGCCTTAAGTTTTCGGTAAAATCCGAAAAACTGTGTCTGTGAAGCAATGGGCCTAACGTGGGGAAAAAATATACCCATTGTTGATCATCACACTATAAAAAGGGGGTAGGGATTTTTGGGTTAAAGAGTGCTTGCAAAAAAGAAATACCTTTTCACACATGGTATTTATAAAAAGCTCTTATATTTTCAACCAATGAAGATCTAAAAAAAAAAACTATTTACGTATGAGCGAAGAATCATTTCAAATTTTGCTATATTTATTAGAACCGTTAATAAAGAAGAAAAACACAATAATGAGAAGTGCTATTAGCGGCGACGAAAGATTGATTGCTACTTTAAGGTATTTAGCAACTGGACGAAGTTTGGAAGAGCCTCTGCCCTTTCTACTTAAGGTCTCTATTCACGTAGCTTTTATATTTAACTTTCAATAAAGACAAATTTAATTGATATATATATCAATAATTTTCATTAAAAATTCTGAGTTAATGCTTTTTTATTTTACTGGCATCGTGAAGGTAAAAATCTGTCTAGCCAAAAAGTTATGGGTTTCGTTAATTAAGACAAGAAACTGTGAAGATACAGAAATGTCATGTATAGAATAATAATTAGATATAACTTTAAAGGGTAATCTTGGTTATGACTCGCCAATTATATTATTTTAAACGGAATTAGGTATACTGTCACTTAACTTATTTGAGTGAATTTTAAGATGGAAACCCAACTTGTATAACCCCTAAAGATGCAAGGCAGACATGTGTAGTTTAAACACCTTAAAATGTTAACACTTGATCAAAACTAGGTCATGATTTTTAAAAATTTGAGTTGAGATAGTCATTTTTTTGTCAAATATAGAAGATCCGATTAAATGTCTAATCACCATGGTGACTGGAATATGTCCTTAAAGTAATTACAATGGTTTGTATGAATTTAACGTATATATATATATATATTATATATATAAACTTATTCTTTGATAAAGAGGAAGAATTCATGAAAATATAAATAATAATAAATTTACTTCAGTATTTCTGTTGAGTTCTTGAATCTACTTATTTCATCTTTTTTTCCTTCCATGCATAGCCCACCAGGAAAGGTATACAAAATTATATATATTTCTAATCATTTTTATATTGAGCTGGACATCTTGTAAAGTGGTCAAGGTTTTAGGCTATTAGCTCTCTACCATTTCATTCGTTTGGTATTGTTTATTTTGTTAATTTAATACCATTCTGAAAACCCCTAAATTCACTATGGATGCAATAGGCTTGCAATTGCCCAATATTTATAATATTCAAAGACATTTAATAACATTTTATACATAATTTTACAGTACCTTTTAGTTTATTATATATCGTGTTAACACTATCAAGATACTGAGAGTACTATACATAGAGTATTATTGTTTTCCAATCAGTTAGGCCTATTTTAATAAATAGCTTTCAGCATTTTCAATGTATTTTTCTTTTCTAGGCCTAATTTAATCTCTACATTAGTAAATTTGTCAGTTCAAATATTTAGTTACAAGAAAATGTGGAATTTTATGTTAATTATAAGTTGTCCAAATCATCATCAAAAATATAAGCAATATTGGTATCAAATTTTTATCCATTAACCTCATTTTTAGGCCTTTAACTTTTAAATCTAGTGGTTTTCATTCTTATAAATCTTTGTTGGAATCATAGCGTCATCTAAATTTATACCTTTCACTTTTAAGCATCGTACTATTTTATTTTATCTGTACCCGGAAGCTGTGAGATGCATGTGTGGCTTGACGGTGGAAAGGGTAGGTTTGGCACGAACAGTTAGCCAATCAGCACATCAGATTTTAGCGTCTGTTTTCGATAGTATGTGGAATGGAAGCTTGAGCATCGGGACACTTGCCGGTTAGCTTGCAAGCTATTAGGACGCAAACTAAAGCCTCGTTTATTATATAACAAGTTGGACCCAACATGTTGGGAAACAAGACATGGGAAAAGCTGTGTTTACAGTCGCCAACTTGTTGGACCAACCCTGAATCCTCCAACTTTTTTAAATCAATCTACACATTTTTAGCCATGGATAACGACGTATTGCTTGCCGTTTTTTCATTTGTGTTGACAAAAAGTATACTCTTGCAGAAAAAACCAAAAGGTAAGAAATGGTAGGGAGTTCAAAGTTGTTGTTTTCTAAACTTCGAATTGAAGGTGTGTACATGGGGATAATGAATTACCTACATTTGTAAAGAGGATTTGATAACTTTGTATACATGTAACATCACAAAGAGCAGAATACTTTTGATATAAATCAATTAGTTTAACTCCATTAGCCTTGATCCATTCTATGATCACAACATTATGCAAGCCCCGATTTTAAAAGTTGGACTAATCTGAAAACAAAACACGTGCTTCGCCAAGGCTATAGACTCATTCAACTAGATAGCGCATGCGCAGAACCTCCCAACTCGGCCAACATGTTGGGTTGCTCGTCGATTATCTCCAACAAATGATCCAACATAACCTAACACAACTTGTTGGCTCTGACCGGCAATCCCGACACCAACATGTTGGCCAACATCCCCGCGTTTATATTGTAACACAACTTTTGGGATCGTGTTGGCCAACATGTTGTGTTACAATATAAACGAGGCTTTAGAGGTACTAACAATGGTTCTTCACGTGTTGTCTTTAGGATGTTGAGAGATGAGTGGAAGAAAAGGGAGACCACCATGTGGCTAATTTATCACAACTATAACCATATTATGTCTGTCTTCAAGTACTAATTAACCTTTTTTTTATATGTCAATAAGTGTTTAAAATGTCTGTTAAAATTTCGTCACAAAATAAAACTTCCAAATCAATTTATTTATTGCGAATAATGTCTCCACCCCCTCCATTATCAATTAACCCCTAGAAGCTCTATTGAACCCACTGGCTGCCGCGGACAAAATCTAAAGAAGAAGATGGACAGGAGATTGGAGAAGTTTGACTAGTTAGAATATTTTGTATTGAAATATATCCAATAAAACGAAATTTAAACCCGTGTGAAACATCATTAAACAAATGGTGACCTGGTGGTCTAGGGGTAAGGTGTCAGACTTCTATGCTGGCGGCCGGGGTTCAATCCTCGGTCCCGGCAAAGATTTATCTGATTACCAAACCCTTCCTTCACCTCTGACAAGACATCTTGTGAATGTGGGGAATGCCAGGCCTCCACCGTGGTTCGGATTCCACGTTAAACTGTAGGTCCTTCATTTCTTCTCACAATCACCCTACCATTACACATTAGCGTAAGTGCGTATAACCCGAATGGGTAGTAAGACGCGGTGCTAATAATAATAATAATAATAATAATAATAATAATAATAATAATCATTAAACAACCTTTAATTTTGTGTTTCAGCAATGAACCTCCTTTGTGTTGTAAGTTGCTATCGCTACAAACGTAGTAGACTATGTACCAACGCACCGTACCTAGAATAACAAGTTTGTTATAGGTATACACTTTAATTATTTATTGATATAATTAGAGCCTAATATATTTTATTTATTGGTGTTTTTCTAACTAGGCCTATGACCTACACCGATTAATTTATTCATAATAAATAAAAAGGTTACTTAAAGAGAATCAGTCACTTGAATCCCACGGTAATATTCACAAACATTTAAGAAATTAAAAATTTAGATGTATAAAGAAAAAGCACACAGAATTAGCTTAAAATGAGGAAGAGATAGTTTTCTCCAAATGCCAAATATATTTAGAAGTACATGTTTTAGTATCAGTTAGGGCTAGTGGCAATTTTAAGTAATTTAATAGTATAGAATAAATAGGGAAATGTAGTAAAATGCAACAGCAATAATTAATTGGAGAGATTATAGAAAACACTATGTTGAACCTCCCAAATAAGAGTTTATCGAACTAAAAGTTTGATTGATAGTTCCGAATCAACAATGCATTCGGTGCACCCGAAGGGAGCGAACGTATTTTTACAGTTTTTACAGAAATTTTTTTGCCAAAATAAATCAAATATTTCTCCAGTAGCAACATAGAGTTTAGTTTTCTGCACATGCTTATATCAACAGAGCTTGAATATCTGTCAAGGGTGCCCTGGAATTTTGTCAAAACTTTTTTAATAAAGAGAAAAAAAATTGACAAAATCCCAGGACACTCTTGACAGATATTCAAGCTCTTTTGTTATTAGCCTGTACAGAAAACTAAACTCTTATGTTGCTAATGGAAAAATATTTGATTTATTTTGGTCAAAGAAATGTAATGCTATAAAAACTGTAAAATTACTAACGCCCCCTTCAGCTGCACTTTTATTATTATTATTATTATTATTATTATTATTATTTTAGAAAAGTACCATATATTGCATACAAAAAGTTGTGCAAAGCAGATCTTGTATAGGGCATCCACGGCAGAAAAGGTGATATCTGACAACTAAGAAAAGTTCCATACATCCATTCACCAAACTATATGATTTGCAAGACCATTATGTTGATTTGTTGTTACTTTTGGCAGTCAAAACTTTCACCCAAACAAACAATGTTTTGAATTATTAACCATTTTTACATTATTGAAACACGAACTTCTGTAAATAACAATTTGTATGTTTCTTTTTTGAGGGAAGTGGTATTTGTGGTTTACTTAAAAAAATGTTTATCAAACAAGAGCTTCTAAAATGCGGCGTGCTCTTCTTAAATCAAGATGGGGAACCAACCGAAACAACGGTGGTTGATGACGTCATAGGCTGCGTTCACTTGGGATTCAATATTGCGCGAGTAATAATTGGTTTCGCAAGCAGCTTGCTAGATTCAAGTATCCACTTCCAGTCGAGTTGTCAAGATGGTCATCGAACGCGGAGCCGTAATTTGTGGCATGGAAAATAATATGTTGAAAGTGTTTAATGGGGGATGTGGAATCATTTAAGGAAGAGTGGGTGAGCGAGTATTTTAAGTATGGGGGG
>CABFVZ010000351.1:89725-115047 GCA_902151445.1 Timema monikensis
GGGGGGGAATTGAAAATAAAGCCAGGTTTTACCGGATTTCCTTAAGTAGCCAGCATTCCAGATTGTCCTTTCTTCAACGCGTGTTATTAGCATTTTTATTTCTATCGTGAACATAATACAAACAAGGGCACTGCCCACACACAATAACAAAGCTATACATCTCTTGAGAACACAAGGCACAACACGAACTCACGACACAACAACCAAACGTCATGCAACGTACAAGCGTGCACGAAGAAAACAAATTTATGTAATGCACCGTGGCAGGTGCTCCAAATTGTGCAAGCTTTCGCATCCAAATGACATTCAGTGTGAACAGCTATGTTGCGTCACCTAAGATTTGGTTTCTTCATTCATGCTCGCGCTGACAGTTTTCTTGCGCAAGCGTGCATCCAAAGTGAAAGCAGCCATGCAAATCGTGTATCCATGCGCCGTTTACAAAATAAAAAGGTTTTCTTTTGAAACTAATATTTTGTATGGCTCTCTCGCGCTCTAAGTTTTAAAAACATTTATTTTGATGACCGGTTATAATAAAATACAAGTGTGAATATCATGCACTTTAATTTATTAATGTGAATGTGTGGAATGCCAGGTCGCCACCGTGGTTCGGATTCCACGTTAAACTGTAGGTCCTTCATTTCATCTCACAATCACCCTAACCATTACACATTAGCGTAAGTGCGTATAACCCGAACGGGTAGTAAGACGCGGTGCTAATAATAATAATAATAATAATAATTTATTAATCATGAACTTTAATGTATCTTGTTGCAAAATTCGTAAAACAAAAAACATTCAATAAGTTACGAAAACGCCAATTATAAAGTATTAGACTTCTTTGATAACACTTTTTTTAATCATAATATAGTATTTGTAAGCCAATAATAATTATTTCCGAATAGGTTGACATTAGTGATGTTCAGCCAATGTTTGCAATAAAGAACCTTCTGATAGCTCTCATATACCACTTTCCTGCCGTGGACACCATATACAAAACACGACTCCATCTTCAGACTGCCTGGTTAATTTAAATTTAATTAATCTAGGTAAGAAATTATAATTTAGAGCTCAAATGTGCCCCCAAAAATAACACGTGTGTGTGTGTGCGCGCACGCATGCACATATATATATGCACACTTGTTTGGGTTATATGCTTATGTAGTAACAATTAGTAACTATCACGCTCATATGTGTTAAGGATGTGAAAGGTTGAATTTAGAAGAATTTACCCACATTTGCGTGGAAAACCAATTATGAAAAACCAGCCTCAGTATACCCGACCGGGATTCGAACCCTTATATCCTCGTCATCAGCAGTCTAGTTTATTGCGAGAATGGCACCGTAGATCATGCGGCCACCGAAGTGTGTGTGTTGAATTTAATAGTTTAAAAATCAAAATATCATCACACAACTATTCGTAGATTAGATGTTTGTATTTAGTTCATGCTTTTTCTCAGTAGTTTTAGATAAGTTAAGTATAGAACTCAGAGAAATACGGAGTGAGAGTATTTTTAAGACCTGCTGAATGCTTATCACAATAAAGGATGAAGGAGAAGAAGATTATGCGAACATTAGTCAAGAAAAGGGGAGGGACCTAGCCTGGAGGGAGGTGAAAGAGGCAGTGAAGAGCATGAAGGGATAGGAAGGTGAAAGCAGTAGTGAGTGATTAGAGCAGGGATGACCAAGTAAATAAGTTTCTAAAATGCTATCTCTACTAAGATGACCTTCTCTGCTGTATTGTTTCCCGCTACTCAAGCTTTCTCTTTCCTTTCCACTACAACCCCAACCACCTTCTCCCCCCTTTCAAGTGCCATTCTGACTAGTCCAGCAGTCAAGGACACATTCCTCAGTCTGCACAAATCACATTTTTCTGCTCAGATTGTTTTTTGGTGCCGTAGTGACTGGTGTGTGAGCCTACTGTGTTATCCTCCACTGTACAATAATTATGTTTCTATAGTGATTCACTTGCTGTTAGTATTGTTTTGTAATGTCCTTAATTAAGCCACCTACTTCCAAAAGGAAGTACGAGGATGATATTACTCTTTGGAAGTTTTAATAATGAATGGGAAGAAAAGTTTTTATTTACAAAAGGAAACTCTTCTAAGCCTGTGTGTCTTATTTGTGGGGCTAGTGTAGCAGTTCCCAAAGAGTTTAATTCAAATCAGCACTTCAAACAGATGCATCACGATATTAACATAAAATATCCAATTGGATCAGCATTAAGAACAGAATGTGTAAATAAAAAGAAACATTCTATGGCTGGGCCACAAATGCTTTTTAAAACAAAAAGTGATCAGCTGATGACAATGGTCAAAGTTTCTTATGAAATCGCCCTCATCAATGCTCGAAAAAAAGCCATACTCCGAAGGAGAAGAGATAATAAAGCCAAGTCTAATGGTCTTTGCAAAAGCCAATGAAGATCCTAATGTCATTAAAATAGTAGGTGACGTTGCACTTTCAAGAAATACAGCTATGCGGCGGATCGATAAGATATTTAGTGACGTTAACAAACAAGTAGTTTCGTGTATCAATACTTGTAAATACTTTTTCATCGCCTTGGACGAGAGCTGCAATATAAGTGACAATGCTTAAATTAGTGTTTATGTGCGTTGTATCAACGAGCAATTTGATGTTACTGAAGAGCTCCTAAACTTGCGCCAGTTAGTTTTATGTAAAGGAGAAGATATTTTGAAAGAAATCAAATTAGTTATTGAAAACAACAGTTTAGATTGGGATGAATTAGACAGTGTTTGTATGGGTGGGGGCCCTGCAATGACTGGTAAAGTAAAAGGTTTTGTAGCTTTGTTGGAAGGTTATTTGAAGCGCAAAGTTTTTAAATAACACTGCATTATCCAAAGACATGAAATTCTCTTCTGTGCTCGACCCAGTGGTGCGATGTATCAACAAGATCCGAGCTAGGGCTCTACACAGAATGGAATTCCGCGAACTCCTTGAAGCAGAATCGGAAGACAAACACCATGGTGAGCTTCTTCATTGTAGTGTCCTTTGGCGGTCGCAGGGAAAAGCGCTTGAGAGATTTTGGAATTTAAAGAGTAATTTGCTGAAGTTTTTGGAAGAAAATGTGAAACTAGCCGATTAGTGTATGCTTTTGAAGAAAGAAGACTGGATATGGGATTTAGCTTTTCCGAAGGACACTATGGGTCAACTTAACAACTTTAATCAGCGTTTGCAAGGTAAACATAACATGTTTCCAACCCTATTCACTTCTATTCAGGCTTTTAAAACAAAGCTCATTCTGCTGGGTCATAATCTTTCTCAGAATGATCTCTCCCAATTTCCTCAAATGAAAACATTTTCCAACACTGAATGTAGTGGACGGCTTTGATAAATACAAATATGCTATTTCCGATTTGAAAAACTCTTTTGAAACTAGGTTTTCAGACTTTCAGGATGAAAAGAAAAATGTTCAACTATTCACAAACCCTTTTTCAATTTCTATGGAGGAAATGGTGCTCTACCCTTCTGACGTACAAATTGACATTCTTAATAGTCAGAACAAGGCTGTAATTCACAGCAAGTACAAGGAAGTAATTGGGAATCCATTCAGAAAAGAATTTTACATCTTCTGGAAATGCTTTCCCTCGTGCCAGTATCTAAACTAAGAGACCTAGCTTTGAGATATTGTTACAGGTTTGGTTCTACATACATTTGTGAGCAGATATTTTTACTTATGAACTTTGTCAAAAATAAGTACCATTCAGTTCTCACTGATAAGCATCTAAAGAAACCTGATTATTCTTGCTTCTTCCAAAACGAATACAAATATTAATGAACTTGTTGACGTTAAAGATATCCAGAAACCTCTCTGAAAGATTTGTTTATTATTAAAAATGGTTGTGTTTTCCACTAGTATATAGTTGTCTTATTATTGCTGTTTTTATTAACTATCATAGTCTAAGAATCACAGTGTGTGAACAGTGTACAATAGCTGTGGATTATTTTTGAAATGAAAATTCTTGAAACACGCAACTTTTAATTAAAAGTTAAATATTTTATATAGGGTTTTGTGATATTTTTTTTTCTGGTGTCTTATCTGAGAAACACAAATATAACCCAAACTCCTAATACAATTAACAATCAATTATATACATTATATTACAATATTATATTAACCATTTTTAAATGGGCTTTATTTATTGTTGGCTATATTTTTCCAAAGGTGTTGTGTATAGTGAGGTAAAGTAGGTTTGAGGTTTTGGGGTGGAGTGGCACGCCAAGGATTCTTAGCGCAAATAGTGGCACGCCGGGTAAAAAGGTTGGACACCCTTGAATTAGAGTAATATGAAAGGAGCAAAGGATCCCGGGGTACTGGAAGAAGGCTTGGTAGTACTTATCTATTAGACATAATACATTACAGGAGATTCACCCTAATGATCCTCTGTGCCAAGATGTTTGAGAAGATACTGGATAAAAGAATTAGAGAACAGTGGGAGGGGGATTAAGGAAGGCTTCAGACCAGGAAGGTCCGAAATATATCTCATATTTGCTGTGAGGCAGTTGCAAGAGAGACACTTTAGGTATAGACAGGATCTATTGGTGGCCTTCCTGGATGTTGAACAAGCCTATCTGATGGCAGTGTGTACAGATGTAGAGTATAAAAAAGGTATGTAAAGGTGTGAGGGATGAGACAATAATAAGAGTGAGAAATATGTACAAAGAGAGTGTAAGGTGTGTGAAAGTGGGAGGGGAGGGAACAGGGTGGTATGAGTTGAGGAATAGCCTGAAGCAAGGAAGTGCTCTCTCTCTCTCTCTCGCCACTATTGCTCATCTTAGTGATGGATAAAATAAAGAAAGATTTGTTAAATAAGATGAGGGAAGCAAGTTGGAAAGCAGTGGTGTTTGCGGATAACTTTATGGTGTGGGTCAATGAGGAATAAGAAGTTTGGGAGCAGTTTGCTGGATGGGATTAGATAGTAGAACAGTATGCCATGAGGTTTAAGGTAAGGAAGAGTAAGATGGTGATTACAG
Source organism: Timema monikensis (assembly GCA_902151445.1). Lineage (NCBI taxonomy): Eukaryota > Metazoa > Arthropoda > Insecta > Phasmatodea > Timematidae > Timema > Timema monikensis. Next base: position 94,715 of record CABFVZ010000351.1, read on the forward strand.
TAAGGAAGAGAGATAGGTGCAATACTGATGTGAAAGGCGGGGGGGAGTTGAAGCTAGTGAAAAGATTTACATACCGGGGAAAGTAGATAGGAAGGTAAGCAAATTATTTTTACAGACGTGTGAGAAATATAATTTGAAGCAAGGATGTGCCTAACAAGTGTAAAGAAGTTATTTACAAGACATACTATGTACCAATAATGGGGTAAGCAGTTGAAACGTGGTATTGAAGGAGCAGGATGGAATCAGCATTCAAGTCTGTGAAATGAAATTTCTAAGAAGTACTCTGGGAGTAACAAGAGTGGCTAAAATGATAAATTAGAAAGTGAGAAAAATAGTTAAGGAAAAGCCAGCAGGATAAGATATAAAAGTCACGACTAAAGTGGTACAGCCATGTAAGGAGAATGAAGGAGAAGATACCAAAGAAGATGTTTGATTTTGAAGTGGGGTGCAAGAGACCAAGAAGAAGGCCAAGGGACAGGTGGCTGAAGGGAGTGCAGAGAAGTGTGAAGGAGAGAGGATAGGTGGTGGGAAGAAAAGATACATCGACTAGGTAATGTTTCAAAAAAGACCAGACCAATAGCTGGAACTGTTCATGATGATAATAATGAAGTATAGATTTCAATGCATCATTGTACTAATGGTATTTATTGGAGCCTAATCAAATTTATGTTAGAGCACTAGCCATACTTGAGATCTATAGGTGTAGTCTTGTATTTAGTATAGCACCACACTTGAGATGTATTACGTCCAACCATGATATTGGCCTTTACACTCTACCCAAGCTTGAAGAGCATGGCACTGTAAGACAGTTGTAGTGCTGAAACCTGAAGAGTTGTGTTAGCTCATCCCATTCATAGAGAAATTTATAATACGGTCTTCATGTATAACGTTGAGTCAACTTTACAGGTATATGGAAACAAATATAGTTATCGTTTGTATAGTTCAATAATCTGGATTTTGTTGCAAATTTCGAGATAATTTTAAATATTTGAAAATAAAAAGCATATTTTATGTGCAACAACAATTTATCATACCATCATATATACTTTAGGGTGGAGAAACCAGCTACCTGAAGCGATGGTCAATCGATCTACGGCCATACATGCTCATTACACTTAGTCCCCATTAGTAATCAGGTCAGGGTTACTAGAGTCGGTAATACATTTGTCAACTAATTAGGGATCTTGAGTTCCATTCCCAGCATGGTCGAGGATTTATTATTGGTAAATTGTCATATAGGTGAACTGAATGTTGTGTGGGTTTTTTCAGTATTAGGTAAGTGTATTAGTTTTTTGTGTTAATATAGGCTACCGTAATGTGTATGTTCGAAAAATGCATATAAAATACACCTAATAACAAAAATTCTCTAGAGATGGTTTTATACAGGCGATTTTTTTCAAAGTTACAGGCAAATACTGGTGCACAAAATCAGGTATCAACTTTCCCCATTACCCGCTTCAGTGGCTGCATGGTCTAACACGGTACTCTCGTTTAGAACTAGAACAGAATGCCACAAAGACGGGAAGATCAAGGTATGATCCCGGTCAGGTGCACTAAGGGTGGTTTATCCCAAATGGTTTTCCACTTTACCTCCATGTCAATACGGGTGAACTACCGCTAAATTAAAACTTCCTAATATCTAACATGTTAGTGCAATTAGTACAAAGGCATATACGGTAGGTTAACCCTAAAGAGTAGTAAGACCCAGTGCTAAAAATAATAAAATAAAATGTTCCCTGTTCTTTTTTATTCAAATTACTATGAGTTGCTGATAACCAAAACACAAGTATCAGACGTAGTCCGAGTAAATATAAATATAACCCAGCCCAGCATAGCCCCAATGTATCCCCCTACTACTTATAACAGTAGGAAATGTGAACTCCAAAGTTCTCATGAAAAGGCAAAGTGCAGTTGCTTGAAATGTAGCTTACCAAGGAAGTGTGTCTACTAGAAGCGAGATATCAATGTTGTGTTTCGGTTATTAATTTGGTGTTGGTCTACATGGTGTTTGGTGAGCAAGGCGTAATTGTTATTGAATATAAAACTAAGGTTATAAACTACTTAGCTATATTATTTTTATTTTTTATTTAGCACCACGTCTTACTACCCGTTCGGCTTATACGTTTAAGTATGAATTATGTAAACGAATTAGGAATTGGGAAGATTGAATGTAGAGGAAGTGAACCCGCATTTGCATGGCGGGAGAGTGGAAAACCATTTTAGGAAAAATCATTCCCAGTTCACCCGATCGAGATTCGAACCTTGATCTCCTTGTCCTCGGCAGTCTAGCTCAACACGATTAGCGCGTTAGCCAACTACGCCACCAAGGCAGGTAGCTATATTATAATCAATCTAATATGGTATGGATGAGGTAATTGTTTTAGAACGTGCACACACATTTGTATGAATAAAGGAGCTGGACACCATGTTTTAAACTGACTTGTAAAAACCTGCTAATATCGACATGCCGGAATTCAAACCCCAACCTATTTATTACAAGTGATTTTGTGCAGTGTGTATTTAAAGCATGTTTAAAATAATTATAGACAGAATATACAATTATTGGTACAAACCAAGCTTCAAATGTATTAAATTGTTTAATCTTGTGTATTTTAGGACATTAGGGCTGTGTTAGAATAATCTTAAGGATCCTTGAGAAGATCCTGGCAATATATTCTAACCATTTTGACACGTATATCACATTAATACAAGGATGAACCACAGATTTGTAAGTTTTTTTCGAAAACAAGGAATAATACAATGACGAATACAGCCTATTGTAATAAGGCCCAATCAGGGTCGTGTTTGGCGGGACAAAAGGGTGCAATTGCCCCAGGCCTCAAATTCCAGGGGGACACATTTTCCTCAAAATGTATTAAATTCAGTTGTTATCCTAAACTTCACATCAAATAGTGTACAAATAATTAATAGCAATAAGTATTCGGTTAGTGATAGGATTATATTGCAGATTCCTGAAAACCCAAACTTTATGTATGGTTATTTAAAATTTACATTATTCGAGTAACATGCTGGCGTACAATAGAATATGCCACCATTGTGCTACCGTTGTCGGTTCACAGAAAACTAAAAGTGCACTGCTACAAAGAAGAATTTTTTACTTTTGTTAACTTGAATTGTTTGCATTTAATAAAGTAGTCATTTAATGGGTTGATCAATATTCCAAAAAACATGATAAATTATTAAGTAACATAAGTACCGTGTACGTATCAACATTATAATGCCCTAATGCTAAAACATAAAAACTGCCGTATAAAGCGGGGAGGCAGGGTTCAGATTTTTTTTTGCCCCGAGTTTTTTAAAACGGCAGTGGGCCTACTTAAGGTGTTTTTGGGGGAATCTAAAACTGTTGAGTACTCACATACCCACCGAATCGAAAGGCTCAATTGTGCTCATAAATTATAACGATTACTATTCAAATACAATAATATCAATAAACAATATAACCTAATATAGTAGTTAGTCTAATGAATGGGAGTGGTTTAAGTAATATTTACCTGTTTTGGCAAAACATTGCCCAGTCATTCGGTCCCACCATAAGCCATATTCACCTTTCATAAAAATGTAATACTGATCTGTTCGAAAAAGCTCTATAGCAGGAGGAACATGAACGTGAGATGACATCGCAATCGCCTAAATGTCTTCCCACAAGAGAAACGTCAGTCTACCACCACCATTTTGTATAACTAAGCTAGGTTCACACAAACAATTAAACATTTATGACCTTTATTTATCATACAATGAGCTTGAGCTAGATTCGTCTTAAAAATATCATAAAATAAATATTTAATACATAATAAAATATATTTAGCTGTGGATTGAGGTAATAATTATTAACATCCATTTTATTGAGACAAAAAAAATATGAATGAGCTTTAAGTTTTATCTACCAGGTACACCATCAGTTATTTTGTTAAACTATAATTTATTTTTTGGCAATATTACAAATATTACTAATGTTATAAATTATTTTTAATTTAATTTATAAATAATTAGTAATCGTTTTAAATTTAAAATTATGTTAAAATATAAGAAATTCTCAAATAAACTTAATTCCTTTAGTGAAGTATGAAATGGTAGTGTTGACTGTTTTATGACCTGTCAAAATCAGCTGAAATGAGTTGTTGATAAAGAGTGTAGTGATAGTAAATATAGAGCCTTACTATGGCCAAACTCTGTAATGATAAGCCGAGATTTGTGATGAGTTAAAGACATTCTAAAATTAGTTTGGTGTAGTGTACTGCGCAAGGAACTTGTTTTTTTTCCTCAAGTAGTTAGATACAATTAACTATTTGTGAAGTTCTAATAAAGTAATAAAATTTGTATTTTCAACTGCTAAATATAAGGTTATGTGTGTTGAGTATCATATTATACCTACATTATTCTTGAAATGTCTTGTATTATTGACAATGAGCTATGCAAAGAGCTAGCACAGCACGTGGAAAAACTAACACACTCTGGTTCAAAGATATTAGATACAGCAATTCTAAAAAAATTAAAAACTATATGCAAGTAAGTAACAAACTGCATCCTTTTATATGAATAGAAAGAAATCATGGTACCAGTATAACATTAATTAGCCTACAGGGCTAACAATGGGCTAGTTTTCGAGTATCCATTTCTTTCAGATAAGAGATAAAATTAAAGTATAATTTTGAAATAAGAATTAATACCTACACATCTCCAAGCCTAAAGTAATGTTTTTAAATTGTTTTTCTTCTGCTTGTTTAAAAGGACTCCTCATATGGTACAGAATTTCTCTGTTGACTACTTTACCATGAAGTTTTGATGAGGTACTGAGTAAGGTTCACTAGTGTTTGTGTATAATAAATAAAGTAAGTACTTAATATGTTAGCCATGTCTTAGAATACAATAATAATTATTATTATTGCAGGCACTCCAATGATTATGTAGAACGTGTTTATCACCTTGTCATCCGTCAACTTGGAAAGGAGCATGCTGAAATTCGTTACAGCGCTTTCCAAATCTGTGATGAACTCTTTAGGTAAGTTTATGATTAAGAATTTAATCTCTATTGACATATATATTATTTAATATGTATCAGTTTCCAAACAATTTAAGGCATCACTCTCATATTAGACTGGCTTGCTGATGACGGACAGATTGGGGTTTGAATCCCTGTTGGGTCTACTGGGGGTGGTTACCCCTAGATGGTTTCCCACTCTCCTTCCACGCCAATGTAGGTAGCTTACCTCTAAAATGCTTCTTTCATCCTCTTTACCCCATTAGAGTAATTATCATACATGTGCCCTGAACAGGTAGTAGGACACGGTGATATATATATTATTTGTGCCTACCCATTCTGATGAGAACATGGACTTAAATAATTTTACAAATACTTTTAAAAAAATGGATTTTCCACATAGCCAAATAACATTACTATACATGGCAACAAGATTGCTTGTTTCATTACAGTTTGCCATTATTCAATTTACTTTACAATACTGTTTTGCTCGTTGCTGTACTTGGTTATGTATTTTTCTTGGTCCCACCTCCCTCCACGGTCTATTTAATGTTTCTCATATAAGACCATCTTCGTATAATTTGTATTATTTTTAATCATAAATTCATTTGTACTGTTGTGATGACCTATTTTGGGGTTTTTTGGTTAACCCTGTTGGTCTCCTATAAAATAAATAAATGCCAAGCTCATATAGTTTGGTTTGCCTGTGATGAGGTCAGAGTTCAAACCCTGGTCAGGTGCATTGAGGTTTTTCCCTAAAAGGCTTCCCACTTGCTTTCCACGCAAATTCAGAAATGTATGTATTCCAAAATCTACCTTCCTCATCCCCACTCCATTATTGTGACAAAATCTGTATAACCCAGTAGGGTAGGGTAGGAGAGCAACAAAAGTATTTTTATCAAATGCGTTTCAGACGTTCTCATGTTTTTCGAGAGCTGCTAGTGTCAAACTTGCAGTATGTGATGGAAGTGACTGCAGAGACCTGTCCAGACCGCCCCTTACCCCCACCTAGAGCTGTTGCTTTGGACCTCAAAAAACTGGCTTTGCGGATCATCCAAGAGTGGAACCAAGAGTTTGGGGATGGCTATAAGAAACTTCGCCTTGGATTTAACTTTCTTAAACATTGCAAGAAGGTATAGTTTAATGGACAGTTCTAACACAAATATTTAATAATACATGAATTTTTACATCCATTACTGTTCTCCAGCCTGTGACCTGGGTCGCTTTTTTTTTATCCAAACCATATATTTTCCACTACCGGGTTACTAGGCCTGTCATAGCTTCATATGCCTTATACTCTAACTTAAGACTAGAACAGACACAACATCCAGTCCTTGGCCATTAATTTATCAATGTGAAGGGGTAAACCTACAGTTCACCAATGATAAATTTTTCGGCCTTGCCAGGAATTGAACACAGAACCCTCATCTCAGTAGGCAGACATGCTACTGACTGAGCTAAGGTGTCAGATTAATAATACACTTATAGTTTTACTTAATTTTCACACTAGTGCTGTAGGCTAATTTGTTTTGTTTTTCCTACTCTCAATAAGTCATTGATTCATTGCTAGTAACCTGGTGTTATCTTTTGAAAAATTGTATACAGATCTTAATAGCATTATTTGTTAACAGGGTTTAATTTGGTATAAATTACTGGTAGTGACAACATTTATCTTTCAACTAATTTGGCCAACTTTCTTATCAAAATTTGTTTCTACAGGTGTTTTTAGTTACTCAAGTTGACACAGTCTGCCATATGTTTACGATTTGTACTTATCATGTAATAAAATATATTTGTCACTAATTAAATATATACATAAAGCCAGTTTCATGGTCATATTGAGTAGATTAATTACACATCAAGTGTGACGACACTACACTAAGTACAGGACAACATCTACCTAGATAATAGAATGGGCCAGTTTCATATGTGAAACTGGCTCATTCCATTCGAGTTGAGGTAGGTGTTATCATGTATTTAGTATAGCATCACACTTGAGGCGTACTCAGTTTGACTATGAAACGAGCCCATAGTTATACATTCTGACAAAGAAAACTGCTTTATTGAGCCACTCAATGGTGTTTTATAGGGGATGCTAACATTCAAAAATAACCTGTTGATTGGAGATGCAAGTGTCAAAAATATACTTTTTGATTACCTTTGATCTAACCAAAGAGTTGAACAAAAATATTTATTGGTTTTGGTTCTTCCAGTAAACATTTTAAGATTTTGGTTCCAGTTCCAATTAGAAAAAAAATAAAAGTTATGGTTCATTTTGTTTCTTAATTAGGTTTCGGTTCCTATAATGTTTAATCCAATAGTCATACTGCTGGGTTAAATAGCAAAGCTATTACATTTGTCAATTACAGTTATAGCTGCATTTAAATATCATATTCTTTGAAATTGAAAAATGACACCTGGACACGGGAATCGAACCCGGAAATTTTGGCATAGTACGCCAATGCTCTAACTACTGAGCTATCTAGGAATCTTCCAATGCTAAGAGTCATTCTTCACTCATATTTTAAGGCAGAATCTGTGATGGATGTGCGAAAATCATCGGCTACATATATGTGATCAATTAAGATCACAATCTATCAGATAACGCAACCACCATCGCCTCGGTAGTTGGCTTTATGCTACCAACTGTATCCTGAGCGCAGGACAATTCCTTAATAGATCAGTGGTTAGCGCATTGTCGTACTTAGCCAAAGGTCCCGGGTTCGATTCCCATGTCCAGGTGTAATTTTTTCAATTTAAAGAATATATTAGTTGTACAACTAACATAATATTCATAAATAGGAAAATACATTAAATAATAATTTATAATAAATTAAAAGCTATTTATATAAAGCATACAAAGGAATACATCTGACTTTGATAAAAAAAAATCTTGAGGAAAAGAAAACTATAATATTTTAAAATAAGATTTAAGTTGAAGCAATAAGGGCATAAAAGTCAATTTTTAGAAATAATTTAAGAACCTTTATGATTCTAAATATACTCATATCAATTTAAATTGCAGTTTTGATTCCTTAAAAATAATTGTTAATTTCGGTTAGTAGTTCTGGTTCTGGTTTGACTGCCTGGATATTACATAGCTCAAATTTACACAATTCTAATCCTAAATATAGTTTTTATTATAATGCATATTTTTTAAGCATGTAATAAAAGTTAGGCCTGCCAGATTTTTTGGTACCAATAACAAATCAAATACATTATAACTCTCAAAGAGCCCGTCTCACAGCTGATTAACCTGGATATTTGATACAAGAATACGCTCGGAACCAGAAAACAGATTTAAGTGTGGTTTTATGCATTCTTAACTTGAAACAGCAAAATTGTCATATGATGTGTCTCGGCACAATTCTGTCCTCGGCAATCCTCTTCCTTGTTCTTTAACTGCCTCCCACCTTGATGTTATACATTAACTGGTACTTTCTACGTCCTCTTCCATCCACCATTCCTTCCATAACATCCACCAGTAGATTTTCCCTTCTCAGTCAATGTCCAATTCAGTTACTTACTCTTCCTGTTTGTAACAACCTCTAATATTCTTCTTTTTACCCTGACTCTCTCCATCACCACCTCATTCCTTACTATTTCTACCCAGTTTATATTTTCCGACCTCCTCCACACCCAAATCTCAAAAGCTTACAATCTCCATTCCTCCTCCTTTCTTAGTGTCCTTGTCCCATATAATGCCATCCAAATAAAGCACTTTGCCAGTCTTTTCCTCAATCCTTTATCAAGGTGATCACATGGCAGTCTCTTCTTGTTATTAAATGCATGGCAATCCTAGTTTTGACATTCTGTCCATATCACATATATTTGCATACACAGCTTCCCAGGTACTTGAAAACTGAAAGTTGCTCTATCTCCTCCCCTTAAATCTTAACCTTAATACTCTTTCCCCTCATGCCAATGAACACACATTTCGTTTTCCTCATATTAATTTGCATACTGCTTTTCTTGTAAGCTTTGTTCACATCTCTCAGCATTTTCATCAGTTTCATTATATGCTCCAATAATAATCTTTTGTCCACAAATCGAATATAATCTTATCCTTCTTACACCAATACCCCTTTCTCCACCTAAACACTTTCCTATAATCTCTTTTAAGTAGATGTTGGCCAAGGTGAGGGCGAGACAGCAGCGTCAAACTCCCCTGCCTATCCTGCTTTCCTTCGTCATCTCACTCCCATTCTGTACTCTGACTTTCTGTTCGAGGTACAAATTCACAATCATCCTCCTCTCCTTCCAGTCCACCCCTTTACTCTTCATTCATAATGCCTAACAATTGTCTCCATTGCACTTTATTAAAGCCTTTTCCTAAATCGATGAACACAGGATAAACTTTTCTACCTTTTTCAATATATATTTCTTCTATAGTTCTGATCAGGCCTTTGGCGTCCCTTGTCCCTGTTCCTCTTCAAACCCCAGACTGCTCTTGTCCAATTGAGCTGTTAAGTCTTCCATACATACATTCAGCACTCTGAGCAACCCCTTGGCTGCATGAGTTAGTAAACTGATGGTTCGGTATTCCTCACATTTCCTGGTATTTATTTTCTTCTCAATTGGTATCACTACTGTCGACAAAAGATCATCCTGTCATTCCCCTCTCTCATACATCTCACTGTGCAGGTACACTATCTTGCTATTTACTGTCTTCCAAGCTTCTCAGCACCTCCGCCTGTAATTTGTTAATCCCCTAAGCCTTGCCGTTATTCATCTCCTTCTGTGCCTTTTATACCTGCTCTTCCAAGAACCTTTTTAGTCCTCTGATATTCTTGCCTCCAACTCCTTGATCTCCAAGTCATGTCGTTGATCTGCCTCATACAGCCATTCTACATATTCTTTCTACCTGTTCATAACATCTTGAGGTTTACTGACTACCACGTCACTCATCCTCTCTGTTTCTATTCTCGCTCCACTCTTCTTTCCTGGGAACACTAGCTTCTTGAAGAAGATGAACACAGATAAAAGTTATAGAAACTTCTTAAACTATATAACTGTGCACTAATTCCAAATTTTCCTACTTTTTAAACAGGTTGACTTCAATGCCCTTGAGATGGAAAACTCTGCAGAAAGAGAGAGACAAAGAGAACTCGAGAGAAGGCAGAACAATTTAAACAATGAGAGGATAAAGAAAATAAATAATGAGATTAAAGGTTAACGAACAACATATTTATTTATAGCTAAATCATTAGAAACTAGTTCAAATTATGTTACTTCTAGCAAATGTACCCGACTTTGCTTCAAACAGAGAGGGGAAAAAAATCTCTTCATTTTATTTCTTCCGACCCAGTTTTTAATTAATTTATGAGAATAAAATCCAAATTTTTAAATTCTGGCTTCGAGTTATATATGTTCATGCACAAAGACTACAACTTTTTAAATTTCAGACCTCTGCATTAAGAGGAGGGTCACATTAGGATATTGAAAGTGCTAGGTAGACTGAATTTAAAAAGAGATACAGTCCTACATTATTTTATATATCTTATAACCATAATTAAATATTTAAATATGAATAGATGTAGGTTTATTTACTCGAGGAAATAGTGGAGGACAAACGAGTTGATAAATATAATAAACAACCATTAATTAATATGGCTAAGATTTGTCTTAGAAACAATCATATAACCCAAATGGGTAGTAAGCCGCGGTGCTAAAAAGAGTTAGGAAACAATGGAACATATTATGTTATATGTAGGTAGGTATTTTGTGTACTACATACAGGAACACCATAGTTTCTGTATTCGTCATTGAAATTATTACTTTTTTATTTATATTATGGACCATGGGCCTTCGTTTGGGGACCTCTGATCTAGATGAATATTGATGCACTTATTTTAAATTCACCCTATTTTTTATACTTTCTCCTTAAGTTAGTAGTTTAAATTGTGTACAAACCAAACATGGGGGAAAATAAATTACCGAAAAATTAAAGCAAGCCATAGATTCAAATATATATTGAAAAACTATGCATGAACACAGGGATTGAACCTGGGACCTTAAACTATCATACCTATTATCCATATGGATGTGTGAAATCTTCAGCTACTCAAAAATATCAGGACTACAGCATGGCGACTCTTTATCTTTTGTTACTAATATTTAAAAGTCTTTTGCACATGCATTTTATATATACACACACTTTTTAGCACTGTATCTTACTACCCATTCGAATTAACTTTAAAGGAAGTGTACCAGCATTTTTGTGGGAGAGAGTTGGAAACTATTTAGGGAAAACCAGGATTGAACCACAATTTCCCCATCACTGGCACTCTAGTCTATTGCGAGACCATGCCGCCACTAAAGCGAGTTATATATATATTAACCTTTGTGTAAATGTAGTAATATTAATAAAAAGTAACTTTGAATAATCTTTTGTTCACAAACATAATTTAAACAAATATTTCAAAATAACACCTGTAAAGGAGTATTAAACCCTGAATCTTTGGATTGTATCTACCATTAAGCTACCAGGAATTGTTCTGTTTTCAATAATACATGAACCACTAATGCTTAGGAGTAGAAATGTAGGGTACTCAATATGTCAAAAGCTTAAACTTATACTATTTCACAAACATGCAAATTTTATTTAGATTTGTTCCCAATGAATATTGTTATATTATCGTATTGTTATTTTTCCAGACCTCGAACCTGAAATCTCCAGTTGTGTGACCGCATTAGAGAACTGCATTTTTTTGCTTCTTCCATCTCTTGATGACTTTTTTGTGAATGAAGAAGATGCCAATAGAACAATGATTGAAATGCCAAGTAGTGTGAAAGTCAAGCCTTCATCTTTGAACTGTGATAGTACAGAAATTAGATCAGAAAGTGAAACGGAAATTAAAATAAATCCTTATAGTGGTGAATCTAAGGTCAGGAATGGCAATAACAATGACGACGATTTCAAATCCGCGAGCGACACAGATGATAAAGAAGAACAGGAACAAAGGGGTTGTATTAATATGAGAGAGTATGGTGTGCTCAATTCGGAATATAAAATTGAAGTGAAGCTGAACCCAGGTATGCTTGTATTAATATGTATTTTCAGTTAGTATTTTGATTACAGTTTCAGTTTTGGACTATGTACTAATAAACATTTAAATCATCATTTAGAAGCAGTAAATTTCTGGTAAGAACATTATCCAAGCTTTTATTATTTAAATTTAAACAAATATAATCTCTTTTTCAGATCATCATATAGTAAAAAAATAGAACTTCAATTCAGATTCAGGAGTATTTTATACAGTACATTCAATTTGCCTCCGCTTCGAACAAAAGAGAGAATTTCGCATACTCCATTTCTATAACGTGTCTCTCTTTATTTTAGTGTCACATTTTTTAAAGCTGATATAAGCCCTTTGAAACACACGGATGGACCCTAGATCAAGGGTTTTTGTCTGGTGGCCCACAAAATTACTTGGGAAAATAATCTACTATAACTAAAATTGATGTTTTTCATTGATAAACGGAACATTTTGACTTAATTTGGAAAAAGTCATGAAAGCTCTAATTAATGTTCGTGTTTAATTCCTTCCTTACATCTGCTGTATTATATTGGCACATCAAAAATAGTATATTTTAGTCGGAAAATTTGTTTAATGTGTAATAAACATGTTTAGATTACCACTTCTTATTTCATTCACTATTTAAGTATCCTTTATCTTCCTTGCATAACTTGACAAAAATTAGCCGACTTTGATTAGCCTGCTACTGGACTCGTGTATTCAATTGTGGCCCCCTGGCACTCGAGTTGGAAACCCCTGTCCTAAATCCAGGTTCAACTCATATATTTTTACCTCTTCCTAACATAAATAATTACTATGATTTAAAATGTTTCCCAGATGATGCTGGTAAAGTTAAAGTGACTCAGGAAAATGCTGTTATTGTTGAGAACGCAAGAGACCACGCTAAACTTATCAGCAATAAATATCTTCCATGTGTTAAGAAGTGGGTACAGATACTCACTAAAGCCTCAGGTAAGTTGACTTGGAAAATTACCAATATGAACTAAATAGAAACTCGCTTCAGTGGCCGCATGATCTAACACACTTCTCTCGCAGTAGACTATACTATCGGTGACATGGAGCTCAAGGTTCTAATCTCGATCAGGTGTACGCGAGCGATTTTTCCGAAATGGTTTTCCACTCTTCATGAAAATGTGGGTACGCTTCCTCTAAATAAAACCTTCCTAATCCTTAAAACCATTAATATAAATAGTATAACAACATATAACCTGAATGTGTAGTAAAATGCGGTTCTAAATAAAAACACTAAATAAAAAACGCTCAAGTGGCCAAACAGTCTAAGGCATCACTTTTGTGTTAGACTGACCTGCTGATAACTGGGAGATCAAGGTTTGAATCCTGGTAGGGTCTAATTAGCGTGATTTTCCCCAAATTGTTTCCCACTCTTCTTCCATGCAAATGCGGGTGTATTACCTTTAAAATTTCTTTTAGCTCATCCCCACCCCATTAACATAATTATGTGTATAGCCTGAACAGGTAGTAAGATACAGTTAAAAAAACTAAATAGAGCTAATATGCGAATACATTTTTATTACTGTAATGCTTTATTTTAACAATAATGCACGAGTATAAGCCATGTGTTGAAGTGTCTGTTTAGGTATACACTGCTCACTGAAGTGATAAGTAGTTGAGTGATGCGATGGGATGAGAGAGGAGTGGGTTGCTCATATAGAGAGTTTTAGGAGTCACCAATGAGGTTTACTGAACATACATGGCATCCTCGAATATTTTGCGATTGTTGAGATTTGAAAAAAAAAATCTAATGTTATTTTACTATCACCACGTCTTACTACCTGTTCAGATTGTACGCCATATATATACATATAACCTGAACAGGTGTATATATATTAGTGATAATAATAACAACATAACATTCATACATTCAGTCATTGTTAAATAAACAGTCTGGACTCTTATTGTTAAAGTTGTTCTTTTATCGTGTTGGAATTGAACCATTGATAAGCAATATTAGGGCTCTAAAACAAATTCCAATTCAAAATTAGATATTTATCTACCTGCATTTGTGTGTAAGGAGATTGGGAAACCATTTAGAAAAAAAAATCCTCAGTAGACCCGACTGGGATTTGAACCACATCTCCTCATTATTAGCAGGCCAGGCTAACATGAGAATGAAACCTTAGACAATTTGGTCACTGAAGCAGTTTGTATAAATGTTATAATCAATGCAATTATTTTAAAAAATCATTATTTATATTTTAAGCTAATAATTATTTATAAATAAATATATTATCTAATATCAAGAATATATTTTTAAAAAGGATTGATTAACAACAATGTAATCACTTTCAGGGTATTGCTTTGTTGACGAATCTCTTTACTCTCTAATTTTTTTATTCCCACCTCCCATTCAATTGAGGTATTTAACGTGCAATTTCTGAGCTAACTGATTATATCAGCACACAACTTATAAACTAACTTAAAAATCTAAAACAGACACAACATCCAGCCCCCTGCTGTTAATTCATCACTGTGAAAAAGGAAACCCACATTTCACTAATGACAAATTTTTCAGCCATGCCAGGAATCAAACATGAAATCCTTATTTTATTAGACAGACACGCTACCTACTGAACTAAGGCAAGGGAACCTGCAGGATTTTTCTCCCCTTGTCTCCTGAAAATAAGATACAACATTAAAAAATGTTTCAAATTTATACAAATTCGTATGTGGACACTTGACCTTGGCGATTTGAATGGTGAATGTTGATGGAATTTCTTGCGTATGCGCCAAACTATCAACCCTGAGGTTAGCAGGTGGCCTGGTGGCGAGTGCTAGTAATTAGTTTATTAGTTATATTATATAACTTTCTGTTGGCTGGGGGCACTGTTTGATCGCAAGTGTTGGGCAGGATTAGCCTACTTCTAATATTTATACAACCTCAGAGTCTCAAGTTGGGCAATTGCTTCCCCCGGCCCTCCCCTGCGGGTGCCCCTGTACTACGGTGCTAAACGATCTTTATTTAGAAATTTCCAGAGATATTAAGAAAATAGAAAGAGAAGAAGGAATTAAATTTTTGCACACATTGATCAAGGGGTCAAAGGGTGGAGGCACTTATTTTTTATTTATCTCTTTTGTATTATTTTATTTTTTTGTCTGGAATTTTTTGGAAGCCTTTTATTATTATTTTTCATGACACAGGTGTAGTTTATTTAATTATAATATACAGAATATAACTGGGGTGCATTAAATCCTTGCGCCAACCCTGTTTATATTTCCTTTCATGTTCATAATTTTTTTCTAAATGTTTAAATTCATTAGTAAAATTAAGATTCAAATTCGTAAAAAAAAAAGTTATTTTGCTAAAATTCACTTGGCAAATAGTATTTATATTGTTCTTGTATCCTTATTTTGAACCCCAATGTTTTAAAAATCACATATGTTTATAATATATTTCAGGAAATTCTGATCAACTTAAAAAAATTATTGACCTAAAGCGCTCGCTCGAGAGAGCTGTAGCCAAATATTCGGAGATAAATTTGCAGACCGACAACAATTTTGCTGGCAGCGATTCATCGGACTCCGATTTTGAAGAAGTTGAAGGAAAGGATGGATATGAGGACACTGTAAAACAAGATTGTTCTATGTTAATACCAGGACCAACAGTTGCAGCTTCAAAAAATGCCAACAAACTAAAACAATCTTCAGGATGGGATATTTGGTCCAAGGAAAACAACACAGAGGTAATAATGAACTTTACAGTTATTTGAAACTCAACTTTGATTTATTCAATAGTATTGTCAAAGTGGAAAGTGCCAGCTACCCTAGTACACTTGGATTAAATTATTAGTTAGTACCTGCCAGGTAAAGCTACATCTATTAATAATCACCATCTTCATCAACTATTTCCAGCTCGTACTCTGGTCAGTTTAATACTATGCCTCCATCTTCCTCCATCCTTCCACTATTCTTCCTTGTTTAATCATCCCAATTATTCTCCTCTCACTTGTACACTTTCTGTTATCTGCTCTTCCCATCTCTTTCTTGGTCTCCCTTGCAATTTTTTCCCCTACATACTTCATCCTCTTAATTCTATTTAATATTCTCTCCTTTTCTAACCTCATCACTTGCTTATACCATCTCATTCTTAGTTATTCTAGCTCATGTAATCCCTGTACTCCTACTCTTTCCCAGATAACTTCATTCCTAATCCTGTTTCTCCTCATTAGTAGTTTACTCATTTAAGTATAAAATAAAGTGACACTTTGACATGAGAATCAAACCCAGGACTTAAGATTTATTGTGCCAATGCTCTTAACACCGAGCTATTCAGAGTTTGCCCTGTGTTCAGGGACATTCTTCACAAGTGGCTGAGTCACTGGTGGCTATGTTTCTGATAGCTACTAATTAGCTGACTATATTACATGTTCATCATAGACTCTTCTTTAAACAATTAGTAAATAATCACACTGCGCATGGAGTTAATTCTAATTTCCAATTTTGATTATATCTCCGCAACTATTTGAGATATGAAATATCTTATTATTGTAAAGTTGTTGTGCCTCATTGTTCGGCCTTTGAGTCTTTTCCTCGCACTTGCACAGACCGCGCCAACAATCATCTCTACTGCCTGTGCCACTCCACTCTTTACTCCACACCAATGAGAACTCTCCTCTCTATTCTATTGGCCCGCTTGGCGGCCACTGTCTCTCCTATTCTCACGTGCCAATGAACAAGGCCAAGCAGCGGTGTAGGATATAAAAAATACGGTGATTCCTCACGCAGAATTTAGTGGCTACCAAATCTCTTCCAAAAGAGCGAAAAAATTGTCGAAGATAAGAAAAAGCAAAATTGTCTATTAATCTATCTCTCCTTACCTCCTCCCCCATTCCACTGCCATACATGTTGCCGAGACCTTAACTTACTTGTCCCACCGCGACCACGTTGCTGGGAATTCCTCATGCTGGACTTCTTCTAGAAATAAACTCAGCCTCCCTCCTCCCCCCCCCCCCCCCAAAAACCAGGAGAACCAACCATAGGGACAAAATTTTTTTATAAACGAGGTCCAAAAGATTGTATAATATTTTTTTTTCTTTTTTNCCAAATGACAGGGATAGCAAAGTTGTAGTACTAAGTTTTTTAATAGAAGTCTTTGAAATGGTGAATTGATTTGTTGTGCTCTTTTATTTTTCCTCAATGTTTATGTAAAAGTGTATATTATTTAATTTATGCTCTTTGATGGAATGTGATGTATTTTTCCATCATGTTTCTACAACAATGTGTATTATTTCATTTCACAAATCTTACAAGTTTTAAGTAAATGTTTTCACTATTAGATTTAGGAGAGAGAAAGCCTGTGGGGTTTACCGTACAATTTTTTATTAGTTTAGGGACTCATATCATACATCAAAATACACCATAATCTCGAGGTCAACTATCTTCCTAACAACAACACTTTCTTTCTATGAGAAAACAAAAAAACTAAATTGGTAATAAAATTAATAAAAACATATAACTTTTTAATAATAATATATCAGTATTAATGTACCATCTTTGTTTGATGTAAAACTACTCTGTCAGTAATTATTTATTTGCATTTTCCTCTTTCCCCCACCCCCCCCCACCCCTCCTTCCCCCAGGATCCAACAACTGCACTCTCAACCCTCTCCTCGATAATAGCCAACAGATCAAAAACTATCACACCCATGCGCAAAGTAAATGTGAATCGAAAGACTGAAAATTCCTCAAGTATCGACAATTTGAAAACCAAAAACACTTTGGAAGTGGATCCTCAACCTTCTACTTCTAGAGCAACATCATCAGAAGAAACGAGGAAGGCGAAACTTTTAGCGATAGCTCCTAAACTTCCATTTGATGTAGATTTGTATCATTGGGAAGATGAGAAATTGACAGCACCCACCATGTTGGCGTAAGTTTTATGTTCCTATATATACGAGTATATATTTTCATAAGATTCATTCAACCCCTTGGCACATTGAAGCATGGGAATATTATTCTTAATATTATTTGTTCAGTTCTTTTTGTCAGTGAACTTAGACCGTCAATGGGCTCTGTCCTTTGCCTCCTCCTTCAGCTCCCAGAATTTTCTTATTTCATTCAAGTTATCCAATATGTGAATTCTCCTTTCTAAGCTCCTCTTTTTCTCAACCTTTCCTTCTATGAAGTCGTGCAGAAGACAGTTCCTTCTAATTAATAATAGATAACTTAAAAGTTAACCATGAACAACAATAAACACAAAATAAGATGGGGAAAGTAATATGAAATGTAAGAGAATTTAAACTGGTATTTGCATGGAGATAACGTAAAACTGTTGTGAAGAAAAATAACGCTTCTGGTGGCTTGTATTATATAGACATTAGACATTCATCTGTATGAATGTGGACCTATACTTTAAAGGTTGTTAGTAGCATCAATCAGCATCATATTTTAAATGGTACACTACCGGTAATTTCACTTTTTTGACCTGGGCCATTTTATATATTTTTGCTAACAACCTCAAATTGGAGAGGTTTTTTTAATAAATGTGCTCAACACAAAAATATTAACAACTGAATCTAGGGGGCAAAACTTGAAAAGGTAACTTAAAGAAAATGCACCCACATTAGCATGCGAAGAGGATGGGAAAATCACAATGATAAATCACATATGGTAAACTACATCTAGTGCCAATCTTTGAACTTCGATCTTGGCATACCAGCATTCCAGTCAATTACGAGCTCGATGTATCAGACTGTGTGACTACCAGTACAAGTAATTGCTTTCTGGACTTTTTTAACTTTAGGGGGCTCTTGTTTTGGGTAATACTACTAACAATACAAATTGTTTACATAGAAAATATTTTCAAAAATACAAAGCTTAAACATGAATTATAAAACCCCACTCTTAGTCTAAGAGTGTAAGTTGTATTCACCTTGAAAAACTGAATTTAAAATATTTAGTTATTCAATAATTTACTACCTCCATCACTGGTCACGTGTTCTATAACGTGTCACTCTTGTAAAATAATGGATAGCTGGTGAGAGGGAGAACAGGGTTTGAAACCCGCTTCGGTGGTGTAGTTGGCTAATGTGCTTGTCGTGTTGAGCTCGACTGCTGAGGACGGGGAGATCGAGGTTCGAATCTCGGCCGGGTGAACTGGGTGTGGTTTTTCCTAAATGGTTTTCCACTCTCCCTCCACACAAATGCGGGTTCACTTCCTTTAATTCAACCTTCCCTATCCCTAACCCATTAGCATAATTAGTACTTAAGCATATAACCCGAACAGGTAGTAAGACGCGGTGCTAAATAATAATAATAACAACAGGGTTTGAATCCCCTGAGGTGATTTTTTCCTTAATAGTTTCCTACTCTCTCTCTTCACAAATGCAGGTACATTTCCTCTAAAATTCTACTTTCTTCATACCAATTACATTAGCTAAAATAGTGTATGTTTATAACTCCAATTGGTTCTAAGACACGGCAAAAAAAACCTATTTTTTGTTTTAGAGTTAAATCTGAAGGGGCAAGGTTTTGGTCATCTGTATCGATGGATGACCTTGAGGAAGTTCCTGTGCCTGAAGGTTCTGCAAGTTTACGTACTCGTGTCATAGAGTTTACAGGCAACTTTGAACCAGTAAAATGGGCCTGCAGGTTCCCTCTGCCAAGTGGTAAACTGTGTCCACGTCGAGACAGACGCAAGGTGAGTGAAACAGGCAGAAAGTTTATCCATAATTATATAAACTTTGTTAAAATATATATACCAAAATATCTCTGGTTTCTTGTATCAAACATTATTTTACATAACTTATTTTTTTTTTTATTTTTTTATTCAAATGAAGAGTACTGGAGTACTTGGTAATCAGATAAATCTGTGCCGGGATCGAGGATTGATCCTCGGACCCCCAGCACAGAAGTCTGACACCTTACCCCTAGACCACCAGGTCACCGTTTGCTTAGTTAATTACTATAGTCAATAATACCTACAACTCTAATATTAAGGGGGGGTTCATTTTTAAATCTTTTTTTTGTTTCAGTGCCCCTTCCATGGACCAATAGTTGCAAGGGATGCGGCTGGTAAATGTACAGATCCAGAAGATGAGAAGACGCAAGAGACCAGACTAAAAGAAGAACAGGATAAATGTCCCGATTGGCAAGACCCACAGTTGTTGGCGGATATTAAGGTGAGTTCGTTCAAATATGTGATGTAATATCACGAATCAGGTATGTGGAGAGGCTCCACTTGATGTGTCAACTATAATATCTTGAAGATATCACATATCTGTTTAGAAAATTACTTGACACCCTTGTTATTATATTAATTAGGGGGGGGGGGG
>CABFVZ010000351.1:138050-153694 GCA_902151445.1 Timema monikensis
CCCAATGACTAATTTAATTTTCCAAAACATTTGTTTTGTATAAGAATCAAAAGCACAAAACTTAAAACTGGCCCATTTACCATAAATTGCAAGAATAAGTATTAAATACAACAACCTTTGATTTTTTTTGTCTCAAATACAAATTAAAATGTTGTAGCACACAAATCATTCAAATAATCTTGTGAGTTGTGATATTATATATGTCGTTTAAAAATTTCAGATTCAAATAACAAAATTTTACTTTTCGTGCTGTTTCCTTGGCATATTTTATCACCAATTCCTTCAGGTAAAGTGCTGATGCGTGGGAATGTTCAATTGATATAGTTGCTAAGCCAACTAGTCTATTTTGTAACATTGTTAAACATACGAAGGTTTTTATAAGTTTGATCTTTGAGAAACTCCAATCACCTCTCGACAATGATACTGGAAGTGTAAATAGGATCCTATTATCAACAGAAACATTAGGCACATTATCCAGGAGTTTTTGCTGTACTATGAAAAAAAGTTCACCTTGTGGTAACATAGACTTTGGAAGTTTTCGAGCTATAGCTATAAGCTCACTGCATATATCTATTTTTCCATTGTGCATCAACGATTTTCCAAAATTTTTGCAGTATTTGAGCACATATTCAGTAGATTTTTTGATGATACTGTGTACATTATACAAGAAGCCCAATAGGGAATTATGTAGTTGTTGCCCTATTCAATAGATTGAACAGCCATGTCTAAGACAGCATAGTTCAAACACACCTTGCATTTCTGCTTTGGATCTAGAGGTGCCTCATATGCAAACTGCCGTTTCTCTCTCCTTTTTCTTACTTGTTCCGACTCAAAGCTTGGTAGTATTTCTAGATTCTTTGCAATCTTAGTAGCATTCATCAAAACTTGTTGAAAACCGTCATCACAATTGCAGCCCACAAGGTCACTGACAGTGAATAAATAACTACATACTACTACAGTCTACATTGATGCCCCACGTTGGGCACCAGTGAAAGTTATATGTAAGCCCAGTGCTACCACTAGGCAGCCACCTAGGGTGCATACCTCAGTGGGACGTATTATTGACAAGTAGTTTTATAATTGGTCACTTGCAATTGGCTTGAAACTGAATTCAAATTAGCTTCTTTATTTGTAATAGCTTGCTTGTAAGATTGACTTTAGATCATGAAAAAAGAGGCCTTATTAAAAGGATACCTAGATAAACACCAGAATATAGACATAATTGTCAGTTTAATCTTAAACAAGGGTTATACAATTAATCTGTATAAAACCGTATCCATCAATCTCAAAGCCAGTAATATGCATACCTGAGGTCTGCGCTCTAGGTGGCTGCCTAGTTGTAGCGCCAAGCCTGCATATAACTTTCAGTGATGCCCAACGTGGGTCTTCAATGTAGACAGTAGTATTATGTAGTCATTTATTAATTGTTTTATTGTCTCCATCTCTTTGGGGTTTAAAAATGTTACTATGTGGTATTGACACTGTATCATCAA
This sequence comes from Timema monikensis, assembly GCA_902151445.1. NCBI lineage: Eukaryota > Metazoa > Arthropoda > Insecta > Phasmatodea > Timematidae > Timema > Timema monikensis. Next base: position 139,544 of record CABFVZ010000351.1, read on the forward strand.
CAGCCTCATCAGGTTAAGACCAAGTTATGGGATGTAGTATGCCACAATTTGTTACATAGTTCAACCAGAACCTTTATGAAAAGCTTAATTTTGGAGTTGACGAAGTCCAGCGGCACAATAGTGGGGAAACTAGAGTTGTCTATTATGTTTTAACCCCAATAATTTAAGGGGGCAGATCCATATATCCTCACAGAAACGTACAGTGTCTTACCAAATTAAATCTGGTGGCACTCCTTAAATCACCTGAGCATAGAATAGTAGATAGAGGACCCAGGCTTACAAGAAGAATATTTGATTTTGAGAGTAAGGCCAAGGAACAGAGTCATGGCGAATCCAGAGTGTTTCGAGGAGTCTAGGCTCCCAGTGATAAAGGAACAAGACAAAGGAATTTATATCTAGGTTCAATCTCATGGAGATACGAGATAAGCAGATCTAGTTGTAATGTTTGCTCCAATATTCACGAGAGGACAGACAGCCCGACTCAAAGAAAACGGTGTGTACCACTCCCAGATAAGCACAGCATCTCTCGGGGCTAATATCCTGCACAAGGAGAATGTTCTTGGCTATCCAATGTGGTGAAACCAGGTGCTCTCTCCAACCTTGACAGAGGGGTGGAAAGCCTCAGCAACATCTAATGGTTTGTGCAATTGTGATCCAGAGGGGAGGAGCCCCATTCAATTTAAATTATAGTAACTACTAGTTGTACCGTCATTTATCTCACTAGCCAGTTGGTTCATGTGCCCATCACTATTAATAATTGACTAGCCCCTTTCCCTGTAAAAAAATATTGTAAAGAACCCTGTAAAACAAAGCTTCAAATCATCCATTATGTCAATATACTAACTATTTTTTTTTATTAAATACAATCCTACCATCACTGTATAGCCCCTTCTCTCTCTTTATCCTCCCTCCTATTTTCATCTTATTACTCTTTCCTTCACCAACCACACTTTCCCTTCAACAACTTTTTTTCTCTTTCCAATGACTATATAATATACTATCGACATTTTTATGAGGAATAAATTAAATTTTCAAAATAAAATAGAGCCTATGTTACTCGCTGACAATGTAGCTTTATATTGGTGAAAGAATTTTTAAAATGGGTCCAGTAGTTTTTGAGTTTATCCATTACAAACAAAAAAACAAATCTTTCCTCTTTATAATATTAGTATTGATTGACATTTTTAACACATAATTAACAAAAATTATCATATAACACAAATAAAAGATGAACATTTATGAAGTTTTTTTTATAAATTCCTAATTAATTTATCTCAAATTTTGACGGATTTTTCTGTCAAAATTCCCTGAGTGGGGAAAGGAAAAGGGCATTCAATTAAAATTAATTGACTTTTCCAACCACTCTATTTTTTAATGTGATCCGATTTTTATTTCAATGAAATCAAATTGAGACATTAAAAAAAGCCACCTTACACCAATAGTTGTTATGAATGTGAGGAAATGTGTTGTGGAGTGATTGGCTACACTGGGATATACACGCCAGTGTGAAGGACAGTAGGTGTGGACAATTGTGGCCAGTCAGGATAGTGAACTCCAAGAGTTTTCATTGCAGTGTGTAAAACTACAACCATAGCAATTTATCACGTTTGTATTATGTGCAAGGTAGCCTCAACGATTGTCTAGAATAAAACAACAGTATAAAGCTAAGAAAATGAAATTAAACATTGTAGCTGTGAGCTCATCATACAATATTAACCTAATGATGGTGTATAAATTGTTGTGTATCCAGTAGGGAACCTCGAGATTTGATTTTTTTTTAATACAAGTGGAATATTTCAAAAAGCTCCTGAGTATATTAATAATTTTAAAATGTTAATGTTTTAAAAGTAAAATAATAGAATTAAAATGAAACCAGTTAAAACAAATATAAAAATCACATCTTTACAATTTGAGATTTAAAAGATAGATGAAAAAACCACTATTTTCTGGAAATAAGAACACTTATATCAGGGGTCCCCAACCCCATGCCTCCGGGCGCCCGCCGAGTCTTTTGCATCTGCCCACCATTTTTTTACTACAGAAGAAATGTTCTTGATTAATATAGTTTCAAGCTGAATGGTTTTGCTTTTTTCTAATCTCAAAGACCTACTCCCTTCCATAATTCTCTTCACACTCGCTAATACCATGCTAATACTTCCTATTTCCTTTGTAAATATCTTGACCTGGGTCTACCCAGCTTTGTTACCTAAATAAACACAGACTAAATATATTTAAAAATGTACCCAAGCATCAAAATGGTGCCGAGTAGTTAAATAACTCTATATGCCTTGTTAAAACTGTAAATAAAGCAGTATTTTTTAATTCATTTTATGTCAACTTGAAGGGGGTTGAGTCCCCCTTCCCCTATGGCTAACCTTGAGTATTACCCACAACCACATGTAACGTCACAAGTCACAATCGTTGTAAAATTAACATGGCAGTTGATCGGCCGTGTGTATAGCGTTGAGGCTGACTCCAGAGCCTGGCAGGAGTTAGTAAATTTGCCTTGAAAAGTAATTAGTGCCCGCCGCACTACCGTTAGTTTTTAATGTGCTCTAAGATACAAAAAGGTTGGGGACCTCTGACTTATATTTATAAATAGAACTTGATGCTAAAGCGTGTAACTGTGTTCTTCTTTTCATTGTAAAGGACATATTGTGTTTGTCCATCTTTTGTGTTTCTATCCACCTTTCCTGTACCTTCTTCCAAATATAATACATTTTTATAAATAGTAAATATTTTTGAAAAATATGGTTAAAAATGGAAATATTGGTTTCTAAATTAGCAATAACACTTTTAAAAAGATAGCCAATTTAAATATAAGAAGACCTCTCAAGTAAAAATAGTATAGAGAAAATAATTAAATTGTTAAAACATTCATATCTTTAAAGACAATAAAATTACACTAATAATCATAAAAAATAATTAAAATTACATTTTAACGAATTAATATCTAACAAAAATATGCTTGCGTAATTTTATTCACCCCATAGTGTATAATCGTGCATGATCACGTCTTGTTCCAATTCCAATCTTTTATGCTCAGTTGCATATGACATTGTATGGGCTTGCGTTAAAAATGATCTTATTGAGAAATTTATTTCAACTCAATTTTTAATGCTTGTAAAAGTTGATGTTCAATTTTTAAAAAGAAAAATAAGACGGCCAAAATAATATTCCTGGTAAATATGAAATTAAATGTTGTAAGACTGGTAAAATATTTATTGCAATGTTAATCAGCACAGATTAACCAACATAATTTTATAACTAAATAGTAACTATACTAGTTTTGTAACTAAACATATTAATTAATACAAGTTTTAAATATCTTTAGTTCAAAAACATTCAATTAAATATACTCTTGATGTTAAATTTTTAAATTAACTAAAATTATTATTTTAGAAAGGGACTAGGTAAAAATATGTATTGGTATTGATTTTATCAATGTGTCAAGTTAGTGAATGATTTATTAGTGGAAATGCCGGTATTATCAAAATTAAATAGACTATGTTTACCATTGTGTTTTAAAAATGTGATTAGTATGGAAGCTCAAAAATGACAAGCCTACAAAAACTCTTGATCTTAAATGACGAGCTCAGTTTGAAATCCAAGTACTCGCAGAGCCTTAGTATCCAGAAGTGGTGCTACCGTTTTCTAGAGTTTAACCCAAATTTGAGATTTGGAGGTTAAATAAGGGTTCAGATTTGACCCATCTCTAATAACAGAAGGTGGGCTGAACTGTACTGGCTTGGACCTTTATTTTAATTCATTACTACTTACCAATAAAGTTATTAATGAATTATTATTGTTATTTAGAACTGCGTCTTACTACTCGTTCGGGTTTCACGCATAAGTACTTATTACGTTAATGGATTAGGGAGATTGAACTTAAAGGAAGTGAACCTGCATTTGTGTAATGGGAGAGTGGAAAACCATTTAGGAAAAACCACCCCCAGTTTCAAACCTCAATCTTCCAGTCCTCAGCAGTCTGGCTCCACATGAAACTATCACGTTAACCAACTACTCCACCGCGGCAAGTACCTATCCATGAAATTGAAGGCTAAAATCCAAATTTACAGCTGTAAGCTTTGTCATAAAATGTGTTTATATTTAAAAACAAAACAAAAAAACAACAAATCACAAAGAGATTTCATTCTAATTTCTTTCCTTGATATTTTATTATAACTTGTTCAAACAGTTTTATACTAAATTTGAGTCCTAACATATTCCCAATTATCTATTACCTTACAGTAAAGAAAGTTTTTTCAAAAGAAATTAAATTTTGTGTCGCCAGATATTTAATGTAAAAATAAATTATCTCTATCACTGGTTTTCAAATGTATTTGTCTGTTAAGTATGCTGATCAACTCTAGCATTCAGCCCTTAAAAACAATCGTTACTTGACATACTATCAAAGAGTTAGCACAGTTACATATTTTATAATTAGCCCCAGTTAAAAAACATGTTATGCCTCACACACACAAAAAAGAAAAGAACAAAGGATTGAATTAAGAATTAAGCTGTTTTAGCACCCCTGAAAAGAATAAAAGGACACAGAAAAGTAGAGGCACAGAAGTAACCAAAAGGCAATTTCTTTAAATTACTAAACAAAATTAAATTTAAAGCCTGATAAATACAAAACAAATGACAATATCTGCACTTAAAAGTTATCACACACACTAGAATAAAAATATATATGTATACCATAACTTAAATTGTAGGAACAGTTAGTTATAAGCCCATTGGACACAAACAAATTGTTAGCTTATGTTTATGATCTCTTAATACCGTTTTCACCACGTTGAGTTCACAGCATCAGAAGAAGATTCATGAGAAAATAAAATAAAAGGCACACTCTGGTTGTTGCTTTATCATTTGGTGGAAAACAATACCCTTCTATGAAAAGAAAACAAAACCATTGTAGTTTTGATATTGTTTCACAGAGGTTTTTATGTTTTTTTCCCCAGCCCCCAAATAAGTTTTTTTTTTTGCATTAGATATAGAAAGTAAACTCCCACTATTATAAAAGATTTAATGCAAAATGTTTTGCTATTATACCTAGCTGAAACATACACATGGACAAATTGAGTCTTCCCCAAATTTAAAATTACCACACAGGATTATGATTAATGACTTTCTCTCACATAACACACAATTCAATGGTTCCTTGTAGGGGTGTGCAAACAGGATTATTTATCAAATAGAAAATAAAAATTTCTAGTACCGGAGTAAAAATTGTTTAGATAGAACAATAAAAAACACACAAACACAGTTTTAAGAACAAGCTTTTACGGTCACAGACAGCTTCATCAGGTTAAGATAGTAGACTGATGCAAGGTTGAACTGCAAGCAGAGTCACCAGTGGACAGTCAACCTTGCATCAGTCTACTTTCTTGACCTGATGAAGCTGTCTGTGACAGTGAAAGCTTGTCCTTAAAAATATGTATGTGTGTTTTTTAATGTTCTATCTAAACAACTTCTACTCCAGTATCACCAAGGTAAGTGTGCTGGCAATCCCTCCTAATTTAAACTATAATTTAGCCTAGTGCTCTATTTCAAATAACATTCAAGTAAATACACAATTTTCTGTTCATTTTGAATGTTTTAATATCTCTAACTATATATCTTGAAATGTTTTAAAGCACAGGATGTTTAAAATTAAACTCTAGCTTTTCAGATCTGCATTCATTCATAATATACATTGCGTTCCAGATATAAAAAAGGAGGCTATTTGCAATAAAAAATATTGTCATAATATCAACCAAAAATAGTTGTAGTCAAAAAAAAGAGTTGTTAGTATTGGAAATAAAGTGGGTTATACAAGTCTGTGTAAATTTGTAAAATCTTACATGGCAGTTCTTTTAGAACAGGAAATATCCAAAGATCTGATGACAGGCCACTCTTTTCGACAACAAGATTATTAATATTTCATAAGTGTGCATGAATATTGACCCATTAAAACCTTCTAAAATAACGGTAATTCATATTACAATCATAAAACTGTTTTCTTATTTATCATGACCTGTATTTAAAAATTAATATTATTGAAACATGTCAACATTTAAAATAAAATTAATAATAAGCCATTATTCCTTATCATAATTTTAATCTATACTTTTAAAGTAAAACTATCACCAGCATACAAACAACTTCAATATTTAATATAATGGTACACAGAAAGATAACTGCACACTTATTACCCAGGTAAATGCGCTGGTTATTCCTATTGTTGACAATATCTTTTCCATTAGTATTCAAAACAAAAATTAGAAATGGCACATAATAAGCACACAAACATTACTTTCCATATAATAGTCATACAAAATTGGTCTGAGTGAAAATAAAATTTAAAAGCCAAAAGCAAATGGAATTAAAACTAACAAAAAAAAACTATTTTAATATAAACTTTTCTTTGTGCTAATAAAAATATATACATAGCTTAAAGGTATATCTAAAAACATAAAGACATTGAAATAATTCTATTTTACAAAAACATATTTAAAGTTCGAAGATGTTAATAAAAGTCTGCTACTGTCACTTTAAAAAATTAATTTATCCCTATTATGAATTATTATTTATGAATGACAAAAGTTTATACATGTATAAAAAAGTGTTATAAAATATAATGGCAGTGAATGTGCCCAGTGAGGATAGTCATAAAAACAAGCGACTTGTACACACATCTTCACAATAGTTTTATCTTAAATATCTTGCTAATAGCTCCTCTATTTATTTGCTCGCCTACTTCTAGTTTTTATAGGTGATAAAACTTTCACTGGTGACGGAGTTTTTGCCCTGCAAAAAAAAAACAAAAAACAAATACATATTTAAAATAAAACTATAATCATATATAATTTTATAACGAGACAGTGTAGAAACACCAAACAGTAATGTAAAGTAAGTGATAGAGAAGGAAGTCAACCTGAGATGGTAGTTTAAATTAGGTCTTTAAGGTTGGTATCCTCCACGATCACTTACTTTACATTAATGTTCAGTGTTTCTACTGTGTCTTATTATTTCCAAGCCATTAGGTAATAGTAAATTTGATCATGAATGTAATTTTAGAAACTTGAAAATATCAAACAAATAAACTGTGCTGAGATAAATAATATCTTCATGCCAAGTGGATGGATCAGCCGACTATTCCGGCACATTCGGTTAAGACTATGTTCGGCATGTGGAGGCTAGTTATTTACACTAATCTTTTGAAATATTTAAGCGGGAAGTAAGGTAGTGGTGAATCACTAGTTTTAACCCTCGAGTGGGTGCAATGATGTACAAGGTACCCTAATTATACTTTTACTAGTGTAATAGTACCACCACACCCCTGTGAAGCATATTAGTGCTATTCCCTCAGCATAATCTTGACTGTCTACTGGTATAGTTGTAATTAAATAAATTCATTTGGGCAGGTTTTTTCCTACATACTTTATCTCCATAATTCTCTTTGATATCCCTTTCTTTTCCAGCCTCATTATATGTTGATAACCCCTCATCCTTGCTTCCTCTATCTTATGTACTACCTAATCCTATAATCCTGTTTCTCCTTATGACAGCTAACACACTCCTCACTCCTCATTCCCGTGGCTTCCAATTTTCTAGTCTCTCTTACATCCAATGTTCATGTTTCTGCTGCATGACCTTTTTACTATCACTTGGCGACAGAAGAGATTGATTTGGTCCTATAGTTTATGAAATCTGAGATATGCTCTTTATAACGAACTTTTAAAGTTTCGTCCAGTCTGGCCAGTGTAGATGCTATTACATTCACACGTAAGTTTGTAAACACAATTTTTGTTAAATTTATCATTTTTGTTTAAATTGCTATTGCTACACCATGATCATGTATACCTTCATTGCCATGGCAACATATCGACAGTCTTTTGTTTTTTACTCTCGTCAGTCGGGTGTAACCACACAACTTATCCAGTCTCAATTTATAGTTCATAACATTAATTGTGCTCTCGCACGACGACCTTGGTAAGTTTGTTTGTTTACTTTCTTATGTCTTTATTCTCTCACGGTTTCATTTAACTTCTCCTTCAATTTCATTTTACAGTGCCATGAATATGGTACGTATGTACCAAAACATGTTGGCCAAAGTTTAATCCGCTTCTAAACGCTGAAACTTGCCCAAGGATTAACGGGACTGATATAAATTTTAAGACTTGGTTTCTTCACATAAACACTGGACATTTTTAATAGTTTGTTATGGTTTCAACCATATTTTACATTATTTGTATTACCTGTAACTTTATACTTGTACTTGTTTATTCCATTTAAATTAACCATCTTCATTGTTTGAATTGTTTGCTGTCCTCAATTCATTTCTGATATTAATTATTTTAATATGGTTTCATGTATTTGTTTTTCTGAATGATGGTCACCATTTGACTTGATAATTATGTTATGTCATGAATATTTTTAATCTTTTTATTTTTATCTCATATATTTTAATGCTTGTCGAGGGCGTAACTTGGATTTGTTTCTCAATATTGAAATAGATTTAATTTTAACCTGTTAATAATTTTAACTTTTTATTAATTTCTTTTGTATAATATCCTTTCACCTTTATATTATAACCTTAGGTCTTTCAAAGTCTTAACCATAATTAATTATTTGTTATAAATATATCATTAATTTATTTCTAGTTTCATAGCGACTTAATTTTGGCAAATAAAATTAAAATGGAGGTGGAATTTGTACCAATGTGGAATGTTAACCTCATATTTTATAGAATTCAAATTAGGAATAAAAAATAAAAAAGCTTGACCCATCTCATACTTAAATAGTTATAAGTACCGTTTCCAAATCAACATGTTACAGTTTCTTTAAAATCAACCTTTAGGATTAAGGCCTTTGGCCCTATCGAGTGCAAGTCTAAAACATATTTTGTGGGCGGGAAGGTGAAAGGTGTGGCTTGGCTTCACAACCAACCAAAGTATCCTTACGCGCCAACAATAACCAGTTAAAGTTAGAGGGTTGAAAGTATATATTGTCTCATATCTTTATAGCACCAATAACCTAACCATAATTGATAAATATCAAGTTTAATTTTGTTAGAAAGTTTTGACGATTTGACACGGAATGACCCTGCTGCTAAACATGTTTTTACAGGTCATATGGTTTGGTGTAGGGATACATAATTTGGTCTAGTTACCTTTACTAGCTGACAGGCAGCACTAAAGAAACCATAAATGGTCTATAGCAAGTGCTCATGCTTACAACACTTGACCACACCTTCAGCAATTAATATAAAAATTGAACTCACTTTGGTTGTGCTGCTCTTCGCCTACTTCGAGAGTTAGTTGGCTCTTCATTCACCGGAATCACCTCAGCTTTCTTGCGACTCCTACAAGACCAATATGTTTTACTTTCAAATTACAACAGAAAAATTGTTGTGTTGACAAAACAAAATAAATATTTTTTTAGCACCGCATCTTACTACCCATTCAGGTTGTACCCTTATTTTCTATACATCAGGGGAAATCTCCATATATAGAAGTCAATTTCTCGCCAGAAAAAGTTAAAGACCTGTGGTTAAGAAATGTGGCCAAATATTTGAACAAAACACCAAATAACACAAAGCAAATCTTGAACAAAATTAGACACACCAAAATTTTGTTGGCACGTTTTTACCAACTTTTACTTAGCACATTGATAGTACTGTCATAGGAACATAATTAAAGATCAATGAAGCATTTTTGAACTGACAATTCTTATGTGAAATAAAATCTATTGACAAAATTTACTATTTGACCATTTAAACGTGAATTAAGGACGTAGCCTACCTGTGATGTCATGGCAGTTCAAGATAGATTGAATGTTCAGGAAGTATACCCACATTTGCATGGAGTGGGATTTTTTTTAAAGGGAAAAACACCCTCAGTTCACCAGACCAGGATTCTAACCGCAAAATCCCTGTCACCGGTAGTCCAGTCTATGCAAGAGTAACACCTTAAACCATGCGGCCACCAAAGCAGGTTTGTGGAAACTACCCAAGAAATTGGTCATAGTACAAAATATTTAGAAATTTTGTACTGCTCAGTCCAGGGCTTGAGGGTAGTAGAGAAAGTGAAACATAATAGTGATATAACTAACATGGTTCGAGGATGTATATTATGATATTTATCTGTTATTATTATTATTAGCAGCAGCACCACGTCTTACTACCCATTCGGGTTATACCACTTACACTAATGTGTAATGGTAGGGTGATTGTGAAATGAAATGGAGGACCTACAGTTTAACGTGGAATCCGAACCACGGCAGAGGCCTGGCATTCCCCACATTCACAAGTTTTAACTAATACACGTCTTGTCAGAGGGGAAGGAAGGGTTTGGCAATCAGATAAATCTGTGCCAGGTCCGAGGATTGAGCTCTGGACCCCCAACACAGAAGTCCGACACCTTACCCCTAGACCGTCAGGTCACCATATTTATCTATTTATATATATCAAAGGAGCTTACAACATTTTTATAGATATTTTTATATTCAACCCACCATATTTTAAAATAAATTCAGGATTTCCCCTATGAAGGAAAGCAGCGCAACCAGCTTGGGAATTCCCCTTTAACTTATGCAGCCAGCAAGGGGATTATCCTTTATTGATTCTGGCAAATATTTTTTACTCTACAAACACTCCTGTTAATCATGCTTCTCATGAGCCACCATCATCACACCTGATTGGAAATAAAACACTCAACACTGTGACTGTGTATGACTGTTTTGGTTGAATGCAAGGACAGACTGTATCAATGTCATTAGATGGATAATGAGCCTCTTGTATGTTGTTTAGTGATGACCCAGCATGAAGAAGCTGTTTTAGTTTAAATTGTTGATACTTCAGGTCATTCGCACACAGCAGGGTATTTGAGAGAGATTGCAGTTAAATGCATTAAAAATTGTGAGAGTTCATTTAGGGTAAAAATAAAGTCTTGTGGCAGAAAACAGTGGGAAAGTTACCAAAATGCGCAAAGAGATAAAAACAAGGTGATTTTGACATAATTCAATTTGGTTGTTTAGCTCATTTTTTAATCTTTTGACTGAAAATGTTCAAATTCCAGTGGTTAAAGACATTATTATTATTATTATTATTATATCTATAATATCTAAATTTTACAATATTCTGATTTATTTTTTTGCATATTGTTACTGCTTTTAACCACTCTTTAGTTTATTTGTTATTATTGCTATTTTTTTATTATTATCATTATTAATAACTTTTTTTATATCTATTAATCATTATATAACATTATTTAGCCATTTTTGTTAATCTTTATTTCTCGTGTAGATATATGTATTTTTAAAGTAATTGTGTACTCTCAGTGCTGGCCTGTTATAAGTCTTACAACTGTTGGCCAGCACTATAATAAAGGAAATTATTATTATTATTATTATTATTATTAGGGTAGTAAAATACTTTCGAAACAAACATTTGCCAGCTGCTTGGTACAAAGATGCCAAAGGTAATAAACTTGTGGTGCCTTTAGAGGTTAGACGGAATTTAGTGAGTGATTCCATTAAGTCATTCCTTGACAACAGAGAAATCTTAGTTCAGGTATGCCAAGATCACAAGTTTGATATTGACAAGGACATATTTAAAATAGTAAATAATGGTTATATCACAGTAAATGCCTTGGATTTTACAAATCGGATGACTCCTATATTGGTGACATTTAACAGTCCGACAGGATCATGCCACAATTTCTGTTGCTGTTGAAGTGTGGAATAAATTATAAAATGACCTAAAAGATCAGCCACACAATGTACAAACATATTTTGTAAAATGTAAGAATATGGTATTATGTCCTGTACACTACTTGGCGAACTAGTTTGATCATAGATTCTGTGGACGAAATCTGACCAAAAGACAAAAAGAACTTACCATTGAGTATATTTTTATCAGTAATAGTTTTATCCCAATTGTTATGGATCTATCAACAGCCAGTATGCCCTTTCCCTCCTATTTGTTTAGTAGGCAGTACCGTACCATTTGATGGAAATCGGTTAATATTACAGAATCTGCTGCATAGTTTGATTGGGCAAAATTAAAAAAGAGCTGGCTATATTTGTGTGAATAGTTGTTGACAGCGGTTGCAGCAAGAGCTAGTCGTGAACACAATTTTTAAGTTTTGGACTTGTCCAATCAAAATTAAGAGATCAGTTGGAAAATGTAGAGGCATGTAAGTAAAATTTCTTGTTAAAATACTTTAACAAAGATCTATTCAGTAAAAAAACAAACTTAGAATGAATTTGGCCTGAGTCAAAGGAAGGGGAAGTTGAAAGCCAAAATGTTGGTTTAATTAACACAATTACTCTTTCAAACCAAGATGAAGATTATGAGACACCTGAGTGATGACTGAACATTTTTATTGTTTGTATTTTTGACCTAAACTTAATCTTAATATAATATGTTCAAGTTCAACAGTAACGAGCAACAATTTAGCTGTTTTTGACTGTCCACCGTTGTGTTCACAGATTGTACTTTCTATGTAAAGGAGTTAATAAAATATGGAAAACAGAATTGTCGTCTAAAAACCCTAATTTAGTTGCCTCTACTAAAATCATTAAATCAATTGTGTTAGTACAAAATAATAAAAAAATTGTAAATATAAGTAACTATTATTGATGTGTAAGTGTATGACTATCTCTTTAGAAACAATTTATATACACTAGTGATGGACACAAGCGAGTAATTCTAAGAATCGAGTTAATTACTAGCTTACTCGGTCCGGGCAAAGATTTATCTGATTACCAAACCCTTCCTTCACCTCTGACAAGACATCTTGTGAATGTGGGGAATGCCAGGCCTCAACCCTACCATTACACATTAGCGTAAGTGCGTATAACCCGAATGGGTAGTAAGACGCGGTGCTAATAATAATAATAATAATAATTACTAGCTTTTTTTAAAAAAAAGAATTGAGTAATCGAGTAAAGTTACTCAGGTAATTTTTAGAAAATAATCTACTTGAATCTCGTTGCAATTGGTTGGACAACATTACTCAGGAGTCTTGCAATGGAATTCGATACTAATAACATGTCCATAATCTCTTCCTATAGTAAGTAGGTAATCGACACTGACTGTGACCTCCACCCTCTTATTTTCACGGTTTCATGTTGCATGTACAGTCAATATGATAGTATGTGTTTTAAGAAGTATCAAAAAAACTTGCTTTGTTCTCTTTTTGATAAAATAAACTTTTATTTATATATTCATGTTAAAGAAATTAATAATGATTGTACCTTTTTATAAGTGAAAAAAGTTTTCTTTCTTCCTATTTTGTAACCTACTCTAATTAGTTTCAATTTATAAATAATCATATTTTACTAAGGTGAAAAGAAAATATAATCAATAAAATAATTAAGAAATACAATAATTAGTTTCGTTATATGATTCAAAAATGAGGTGGCCCAATGGCTAGATAATTTTATAATAAAGGAAATTGATAAAACTAAAGAAAGAGGAAAAATAAACTACTAAGAATAAGAATAAATTTGATGAAGAAAGCCCACCTAGGGAAAGAGGAAAGATGTGGGAAGAATCCAATGCACAAAGGTGACATCTTCTTCCTTTCTTCTGTCTTCTATAGTAGTAGTCACACACACATTTTAAACACAAATATAATAATATTTCGGCATTGTTGCCTTTATCAAACACAAAGAAGAAGAGAGTACAAATAACACAAACAATGGATTACTCCATCTTGAATTTTGAATTAAACTGTTAGAAACAAATTGTGCCAACTGTTTTTGGGAGTAGAAATAAATTCCTTGGTTGTGGTTAATATTTATAGAAAACTGATGATGATAATAATAATAGACAAGAGAAAAAAGAGAAAATAATAATAATAATAATAATAATAAATTTGGAAAATAATATTATAGAAATAAACTATCTTCTGTTGAGGCCTGGTGGTAATCTTGATTTGGTGATCCATTGGTGGGCCAGTTCCCACTGTCTAAGTTGAGAACTGTTGCACTGTTTGGGAAATGCTCTTAATATTTTGGTGGTGTAGCAGGTTTGAAAGTCCTGGTTGTGGGTACTAGCATGGATGGGTACAGGCTTGTCCGGATCTTTGTGGTTTGTGTCAAAGCGATGATTGTTCATTCGCTGTCTGAGAGAACCTGTAGTGAGGCCTATATATT
>CABFVZ010000351.1:166146-183081 GCA_902151445.1 Timema monikensis
AAAAAAAAAAAAACTAGTTTAGAATGGTTGGGAATTTCTCCCCTTAACTCTAGAACAATGGTTCTCAAACTGTGGCCGTGGCAATGTGACTGGTCCACTCATGGAACCACAGGAAAACGAACGGCATGATTATTTCTAAAATATTATTATTATTGCGACTTACTACCTGTTCGGGTTGTACGCACTTACGTTAATGTGTAATGGTAAGGTGATTGTGAGATGAAATAGAGGACTTACAGTTTAACGTGGTATCCGAACCATGGTGGAGGCCTGGCACTCCACACATTCACAAGTTGTGATTATTACATGTCTTTTCAGAGGTGAAAGAAGGATTTAGCAATCAGATAAATCTGTGCCGGGAACGAGGATTGAAACCTGAACCCTCAGTGCAGAAGTCTGGCACCTTACCCCTTGACCGCCGGGTCACCTACCTTTCTCAAATAGTCCACCCAAGGACAGGCAGAATTGTTTATGGGGTACGAAAAAAATGTACAGATTAATCACAATCAATATCAAAATTTTATAGTTACAATACTGAGACAAATTTTGTTCTACAAAGAACAGCTAATTTTACTAGGAAGAGCCGTAATTCATAATATACTTTACTATTTTATTATTATTATTATATAAATAATATATATCAAAAGTAACACCATATGACTTGACAGAAGATTTAGCTGTCAGATAAGGCTCTCTCTATTAAAATTAAACTGTAAAATCTAAAATGTTCCAATTACCAAATATTGTAGGACTAACATTATTTTGTACTAATCATAACTAATATGATTGTGTAAGATAACTGAAATGGAAAAGATAAGTGTTGAAGTCTACAAGTTTTTTTTTTTTTGGCCTCGACTTCCTCAATTTATGTCCCCATGGGATCGGTGTGCCGAGGCTACAGCCATAATCCCTAGCTAGGTGCATGGGGTTTGTCTTACTACCCATTTGAGTTCTACGCCTTTGTACTAATTATTCTAATGTATTAGGGATGAGGAAGCTTGAATTTAGAGGAAATGTACCCATGTGCGGATGTAGAGTGGAAAACCATTCAGGAAAAACCATACCCAGTACACCCGATTGGGATTTGAATCCCAATTGCCTCCTGTCATCATCGAAGCTAGTAAATGTTATTAATTCAGTGTCGGGTACAAACTAACTATAAACACGTTCATTTCAATTGTTAGCATTAGTCACAGTATTAAGTAAAACGATGAACTCTTACCTGGAGATTTGGTTGAAACCATGGTTTTCAATCTGGTTGCTGCTCTTTCTGCAGATTGTAATCCAACATCCTTCAATTTGAGTACACTTCTAGTTTTTAATGCTGAATGCGGAGGCACAGGAATCCTTGAAACACTCCCTGTGATAAAGGTGTTCTTATTGATAGACTTGGGAGCTAATCTACTGGTATTTAATTTTTTGAGGAGAGACATATTGCCCTCAGGTCTGCCTTGTTTGCTAGACGATACTTGTCTCAACTTAACTTCTGATAGAGGTGTCTTGGCTTTTAACAGTGACCTTCTAGTTCTTGAAACAGCAGATAAAGCTTTCATCACCGAGGAGCCCTTTTTCTTTCCGGTCGAGCTATTTATTACCAAAGCTGAGGTTTCCAACATCTCATTTGGAGATGGAACAATCGTAACGATTGAGCGTTGGGAATTTACACCCGATTCTGATGAAACCGGTGAAGTTGATGCTTCTAGCTTTGTGAGCATTTTCTTTGTTCTTGATGGTGTCTGCATATTTGATGCTGCAGATTGTAATTCAAGATTTACAAATGGTTGTATCTTAGGCTTAGAAAGTGGTGACTTCTTTGACGATACAATTAATACATTCTTCCTATGACTAACTGGTGTTGATAAAGTAGAACTTTTATTTGGTGTACATACAAGGGGTGTTATTAATGGGGTGAATCTTGTTTCTGGTGATAGCGACTTCCCTTTCGAAATTCGCAGTGTCTTGGAAGACGAATTTGACTTCACAATCTTTGAAGATACAAATGATGGTCTCTCTTTACAGCTTGCAGGTGTTAGAGTTGAAGAACCTTTCTTTGTTGTCGACACATGTGGCATACTTGATGGGGTAGTTTTAACAACTGAAAACTGTGATGTCTTGGAACCTGAATTTTTACTCCTACCCTTTGAAGATACAGCCAACAGTTTCTTCCTAGAGCTAGCTCGTGGGGATACAGTAGGCGAACTTTCCTTTGTCGTCAACACAGATGAAACACTTAATGGGCTAGCTTTGGTATTAGGAGACGGTGTCATGCCTTTTGAAATTCGAGATGTCTTGGCAGATGGTGTTTTCTTCACAATCTTTGAAGATACAACTGACAACCTTTTCTTCTGTCTAGCTGGTACTAAAATTTTAGAAGAGTTATCTTCTGGTGTTAACAAATGTGACTTCCTTAACACAGATGTTTTAGAAACAGAAAGTGGTGTATTTTTCATTGAAACTGATAAAAGTGTCTTAGAAGTTTCCACTGAATCAATGCTTGAGAAAGTTTTTATTTCCTGTGATGACACTGTATTGGCAGTTTCTTTCAAATCATGCAAAAGTGGTGAAGATGTTTTCTTTTCATTATTTGATGATACTTTTGAAAACCTTTTTTTTCGACTTCGTGGAGTTGAAGCAGTAGGCAAATTTTGCTTTGGCGTTGTAGCAACAATAACAGTTGCGACAGTTAACTCCATAGGAGGGGGAGTCAGATTCAAAAGAGACTTCTCCTGATAAGTGTTTTCTAACATAGACGTTCTCTTTTTTCTATTTACTGATGCAAACGCTTGCAAAGCCTGAAAATAATAATTGAAAAGGATATTAAAATTAAAGCTAGTGAAGAATATAGAAGTTTCAATAAATTAGAGATTGAGACATCATAAAAGGACACAGGTTAAACATTAGGCATGTACACTGAGATATAGAGTATCAGATGTTACATTTGTTAGTGTGGTAACTCTGCCACACTGCACTTGATATTTCTTCAGTATGACCTTAAATGTCTTGCTGATAAAGTTTAAATTAAATAAATTTAATCAGCCTAATGTAAATTTAAACTATTTGAGCGCTCACTCAAGTAATGCAGGTTTTTTTTATTTTCCAAATCGATTTTTAAACAATTATTTCAGTGTTCGTCATTTGCAGTCCATTTATTTGTTGTATTTTTTTGGATTCACCTATTATAGCAAGGGTCCTGTGTTTGATTTCCGGCAGAACTTTAAAAGGGCGATTACAAAACTTTTTATCATAAAATCCCTCAACTTAATCGTTTTGCAGTTTTTCTTGTTGAATGGATATTTTTCCGCCTGTCACATTGATTTATTTATTTAAACCACCCTAACGGCTATAAAACATCAACATTCTTATTGTATTATCTTTTCAAATATTTAATGTTTTAGGTCTTACAGTTCAAAAAACTATTTATAATTATAAGATGAACTTAACAACCTGGCCCCAAACAATCAATTTATTATTTAACTGAATGTATGAATGTTACACTGAATAAATTATAAAAATGAATGTTAGCATTCAGTTACTATTTGTATTTTCTACTATTCTACTCACTCATACGTTTGTAATTTTTCCGAAGATTCGGATTTGTAGGCAACTTGGATATTCAAACTAGTAAAATAGTGTATTAGACCCCTTTATAGTATTACCGTATTGGCCTGAATTTAGTGCGAGGATTTTTTCCTAAATTATCCTTCCAAAAGCTGTACTGTGCAGCCTAACATTTTCCCCAGGTTTAATTTGTACTGGGGGACTAGCACAACAGCCCGCGTCTAATAATAAGCTCAGTCAAAATGGAGAGAAAGAGAGTATTTCCATCTTTGAGTGTAACTGCACTGGCAGTTCGATAGGTCGGTTTTAGTTGCTGGAACAATCTGTGCTGTTTTTATGATATTAAAAAAATGTTAAGAATGTCTGCGCATCAAGACAAGGATTCAGAGGGTGTGATAAGAGTGTGTCCGGTTTGTTAGGTTTTTTTTACCTCATAGTATACTTGAGAACTTATTTTTTGTGTAGCACACATTCATAGGATTGTACGTTTTATGTTATATTTAACATAAATTATTATTTTAGATAGAGACCAGGTAAAAAGAGTAAAAAGAATCATACATTTATTTAGTAATCTTCTTAGTTTTTTTATTTTCATTGCTTTGTCATGAAGTAAACAACTTCAATCAAGTATGATTCAAAATGGACGAAAAATTGAATAAATTTACCAAGTGAAAGTGGTTTTAAGGTTCTATTATGTTATTAATGTGAAAATTGAAACTAATTTTTAACAATGTGTTAAGTAACCGAATGATTTATAAGTGGAAATGCTGATATCTCAATTAAATAGACTATTCTTATTATTCGTTTTAAAAATAGATTATTAAGTATATCAAGTGGAAGCTCAAAAAAGGTGAGCCTACAAAACTTTCTATCTTGATTTTAAGCTTAAGCGGCAAGTTCTGCTCGAAGCTCGGAATACGAGTACTCGCAAAGCCCTAGTCTTTTTTGTTTCCTCTTTTAGGAAGTTGCGTTGCGTTTCACACTCCTCCCTAAAAAGTTCTGATAGAATGAAACCTAGGTCGGTGGATTGGGTGGTGACAATCAATTTCCTTTAAGAGGCAACCATTACCTCTTTGTCCTATGGCAGCAAGGCAATGTCAAGTGTGAACTGTGTTCTTCTTTTCATTGTAAAAGCCATATCATGTTTGTCTCTTTTATATGTCTCTATCCACCTTTCCTATACCTTCTTCCAAATATAATAAAATTATCTCATAAAGCGAATAGAGGTTTTCCTTTTGGAGATATATTAGAAATAAGTTTGCAGGTCTAGTATTGATAATATCATATTATAATAGTATGAGAAATCAATTTTAGAAAATGCACAAACCCTTATTAATAATAATAATAATAATAATAATAATAAACAACTCATTAATTACCCACTATGCATGATGTCTCCAACAGAAGTTGGTAACACTTGCAGGAATTTTCAGATAAAAAAATATATTTTTACCTTTTCTCCCTCTATAAAATGTATTGTATTGTATGTGAATTTGCATTCTATTTGCAGTTGTACCATGGCAAAATAATGGCCTAAAGAGTAAGTTTTTTTTGGTAATTATATGAAAGCATATCCCTTTTAGAAAAACATTCCATGCATTAAATTATTGGACTTTAAATTTAGTAACTAAACAATTAAACTATACATCAATTTGTTTTGTTTTATTTAGTGGTGTGTGTTTGAATCTACTCTAATAAAAACAAGACCTGAGGACTTCGTATCCTTTGTAACATTCCAGTCCATAAGCATAAGTAGCTTAAAACATGAAATGCATCTATAAGTTGTTACCTGTAAAGGTGAATGAATAGCATTATTTAGAATCAAGTTTAAAAAATGGCAAATTCCCACCTACGAAGCATTGCAATTATTGGGGAGGGTTCGAATAACTTTAGCACTATAGCGTGAGACAAAATCTGAATTATGTGTTTGGGCATGAAGTGCTACTCGTTTGTCAGGCTCATTGTGGTTGGGGTCAAAACAATGATCATTCATTCGTTGTCTGAGTGTACCTGTGGTGAGCCTTTGTGGGTGGGAAATTGCACACCAATATAAAACTAAATCTAGACATTCCCCTGGTCTCAACCTTAGATAACCTTCTCTCCTTTTTTTCCAAGCAGGCCTATTCACATTAGTCAATAATTTTTATATAAAAATATTAACAGATAATATAGTCAAATATATTATAATTACAACATTCTATCGATCTACCAAGAGCAAATACACAAGTTTGAACAGGCAACTGCAGAATCTAAGCATACATTTTTTTTTGTGAATAAAGAAACAGGCAACAACAGTATCTAAGTAACCATGACTTACCTCTAGCCATGCATGCTACCTTAGTCCAGTCTGTGTTTTACTCTATTATGCTGAAGAAAGGAATTGATGTACCCCAAAAATTTTATAATTATGTGTTTTATTGTGTTTTAGTTGTGAACTTGGAGGCCTATAGTTTTTTGGTTAAGTGTGTAGGCCTTGACCTTCTATCCTCATTTCAATGTTTAATTGAATTCAATATGGAGTAGATGTGTGTGTTCTAATTGGTTTTGTCTCTTTTTATGTTTTATAAAGGTAATAAACTGAAATATTTAAACTTTATTTGTATTGTAATGTGTATGACGTTTTCTGCCATAGTAAATAAATTAAATTCGCCCCTCATCCCCCCTTTTTTGTGTTCACCTAGGTAGGGTTTCTTGTTTAAATTTACATTCATTAATTTAGTCTTATTTAAAAAGAAAGGAAGATGTCTTCATTTCTTTATAAATGAGAATAAATTGTACGTTGTATTCTTCTCACCACTGATCCTTTTTCTTCAGATAGGAATTCTTAGCTACATTTATTTTTCTACTTATCAATTTCCATCTATTATAATGTAGGCTAACATCATTCACCCAAAACACCTCTGTGAGTAAAAATTGCCTTGTATCAAGATTTTTTTTTACATCCATTACTGTTTCCAGCCCAAGGTCCGGGTCAGTATTTTATTCTGAACGTCATATATTTTCTACTAGCGACTTGCTAGACCTGTGTTGGCATCATGTGCCTTATAACCCAACTTAAGATTAGGACAAGCACAACAGCCATTCCACGGCCGTTAATTTATCACTGTGGAAGAATAAACCCACATTTCACCAATAAATTTTTCGAAAATGCAGGGAATCAGTAGCCAGACATGGTACCGACTGAGCTAAGGTGTCGGATTAGTAGTTAAAAGTCATGTTAGGGAATAAAACCTCTGTAAGGGACACACAAACGGAATTCAAATCTCTTATCTCCCCTTTATTGACAGCCCAGTCTATTGCAAAAGTGAAACCTTAGCCCATTTTGCCACCGAAAGTGGTAATGGCTGTTTTAAGAATCTTTTCTTTTATTTCTCTTTCCTTTCCTGTAGCTTCTTCTGTGTAATATTTTGTACTTGTACCTTAAAGAGTGAAGAGATTTACCTAGTTATCAGCGGTGTCAAGATCTGTGTATCACAGGACAACTAACGCGCATCTCATGTTACTCAAAACAACGAGTATGTTGATCTGACAACTTGAAATAAGAGTATTGTTACTTTTAACAGGTTTAAGTTCTCTTATTAGTCTAAGATCTAAGAAAAGGGTGTCTTTTTTTTTTTAAATGCTTGTATAAGGAAAACAAAACCTCTTGAATTCAGTTATATAGAAATAAGTAAAGTATTACAATGTTTGAAGACTTAGCTGATAAACCTATATGCAAAATTGATAGTTTTCTACACACACTCATTGAAACAAAATGTGAGCTTTTAATATCTTTACTGTGAAATATATTTACATAGTGGTCTGAGCTAACCTGAAAATCCAAGAAAAAGTAGCTCTGGTAATAAGTCTAATGCCTAGCAGTGACAAAGGATCCAATATAGATCTATAATTTTGCAATGTTTAAAATTGTTGAAAGTGTTAGTACAGAGTTGCCACTAATTTATAACATTGAAATTCCCTGACATTTCCAACAAAAATATAATAGTTCCAACAACGCAATATAATGTGGCAGAAATAAGAAGGTAGCTTAGAATAGATGCACACACATTAGCATGGAGAGAATGGGTAAGCCACCCAAGTGCACTTAACAAACCTTAACCTTACTGTAATTACATGCAATACAAGGAGTCTTTGCCCCAACTACAAAATTAATGCTAACCACATTTACTAAAGAGAAAAAACTTTAGGGTCTGGGCCCATCATGAACAATTTTTTTTTACTCATTTAAAGCTTTTTTCTTAAGTATGGATACAATGCTTTTCACACATTTACCCAAAACATTTTATTTTTAGTTGTAAATAATGGGTGGTTGAGAGGCAACGCTTTGGACTTCAAAACAAATACTGTATGCATGTCATTTTATAATTAAGAAACACTCAAAGAAATCTGTATTTGAGCATGCGCAATGGGTAGCTAAACTATTTTTTTTAAAAAAAAAGCAGATTTGTAGCGCTTTTGATGTGTTAAATAAATAAATTTGCTTTAACGCTGTAACATAATAATTGGTTAGAACATTTTTCTTTTAAATTAAGTTAAAAATGATATAGAAAAAATGTCACTATTTTGGAACCAAGTATACCAAAGACCAAATACCCGCATGCATATTATGTGTCATATTGAAGACTGTGCAGATGCTTTCTCACAACTAGAACAGTGACCACAGCGAATATGTTAATGTTTAAACATGCACAGATGTTTTTGGATTACATAGTGCCACAATATAGTAATAGACTTCACCGTGAAGTTCACAAATTATGATAGCAATTTTAATAAATTATTAAGCAGAAAAACATTTAATGTAATAATAGGTTGTTAGCAAGAGTTTAACACTTTCAAAAATATGAGAAATTCCTTGACATTTCCCTGATTTTTCCAGGTTAAACCAAATTCAGTTTTCCAGACGGGTGGCAGCCCTTTAGATATTAAATTAGTTTTAATAAATATTGCCAAGGCTCACTTTGCCAAACACTTTATCCTATAAGAGCAGATAAAACAAAATTATGTAAGGATACTAATAGTGAGGATTAAACAACTTACAGAAGTAGAATCCAATGTGGCAGATGGTGTTGGAGATGTACTGGTACTCTGAAATAAATAATTATTTTCAATTATTTCTATATTTAAAGTGAACTTTCTGAAATGACCGATTGTATTGGCGCAAGACTTATAAATTAACTTAAATCTAGAACATAACATCCAGTCCCCAGCCATTATTTCATCACAGTGAAAGGGGTCATCCACATTACACCAATTATACATTTTTTGGCCATGCCAGGAATCGAACCCAGAATCCTTAGTTCAGCAGTCAGACATGCTATCAATTGAATTAAGGTGTTGGACTACATAAATGATGATTAACAACATGTTATAGAAATAGAAGCAAAGTTGTCACCATTTTCTTGTTACAAAATTTCCATTCTTTTTTTTAGAAGTATTTCCCAGTTTTCCAGACACTTTATGGGCATTGTAGGAGAGTGAAATTTTATATTTTGAAGCAAAGTTGCGACTGATTTTGTTTCGAAACAGAGTCAAAGTTTTACACACTCCTTATTTTGAGTTAACACATTGTACAACACACCGGAGCTACGCTTGGGCTAGTGTAAGTACCTATTGTTACCATAACCGAGCTACACTCGGGCTAATGTAAGTATCTATTGTTACCATGCCCGAGCTACACTCGGACTAGTGTAAGTATCTATTGTTACCATAACCGAGCTACACTCGGGCTAATGTAAGTATCTATTGTTACCATAACCGAGCTACACTCGGACTAATGTAAGTATTTATTGTTACCATAACCAAGCTACACTCTGACTAGTGTATCTATTGTTACCATAACCGAGCTACACTCGGGCTAATGTAAGTATCTATTGTTACCATAACCGAGCTACACTCTGGCTAGTGTAAGTATCTATTGTTACCATGCCCGAGCTACACTCGGGCTAATATAAGTATCTATTGTTACCATGCCCGAGCTACACTCGGGTCCTCTTTTAGATATTTACATACGCAATGGCCCGAGATACGTTCAGGTATGCTATTCTGTAAATGTTTCTTAAGACTGTCTTAATTCATAAAAAAAAAAAAACTAAGTGGCAGCACTAGATGGTTTTGTGAAGATTAACTGCAATGTAGCATTGTGGGTGCACAATTATTTTGGTTTCTAACACCACACTAATCCAGATTATTGTTAGGCCTAAATATATATTTTTTATTTAATTTGTATTTCAATTATGATACTTTTTTTTAGCTTTTGTAAAACAGTGTGTACTAATTTTTTTGTGTCTAATATATTTGATAAAAAAAAGTTTTATGTACAAAAACTACCACACAAAGTATATCTTTTTTAAATTTTCTTTTATAAAACAAAATAAAGGCCATACAAAATCTGAAAGATCATAAATGAAACTAATAAACACAAAAAAAGTATTATATGTCAAAAGTATTCTCAAAGCAAAAATTCAAAATATCATAGATTTGGCCGGTATCTGACAGTTCACCATGTAAATTCTATGCCGGTGTGTAATGTGTTAACTTTTTTTCTTGACATACACATGTATAGTTATTTAGAATAAATTTTACTGTGACAATTTGATTTCTCACACTTGTTTGTCCTACAATTTCCTTTTTTAATGTCATCAACTTTCTTTCTTTCAATTTGACAGTTTAGTTTGGCTTACCACTAGAGCATTACTAACATTTAGAGCAAACATTTATACTTTAAAAGATATCAGATATTTAATATTTTCTTAACAAAGAGTTGTAAGAAGTATGTTGATTAGATCATGGCCTCAAAGCCTGTCTAAAGTTATTAAAATGCTTTAATAGACCTTAAAGACACCACTTATTATTTCATGACGAAATTTTGTATTTCTTAATTACTCAAAAGAAAAAAACCGACAGGAAATATTGTTATTATTATTTTTTATTACCACCACATCTTACTACTCGTTCGGGTTATAAGAACATATACTAATGTGTAATGGTAGGGTGATTGTGAGATGAAATGGAGGACCTACAGTTTAACGTGGAATCCGAACCACGGTGGAGGTCTGGCATAAACTAAGTGGCAGCACTAGATGGTTTTGTGAAGATTAACTGCAATGTAGCATTGTGGGTGCACAATTATTTTGGTTTCTAACACCACACTAATCCAGATTATTGTTAGGCCTAAATATATATTTTTTATTTAATTTGTATTTCAATTATGATACTTTTTTTTAGCTTTTGTAAAACAGTGTGTACTAATTTTTTTGTGTCTAATATATTTGATAAAAAAAAGTTTTATGTACAAAAACTACCACACAAAGTATATCTTTTTTAAATTTTCTTTTATAAAACAAAATAAAGGCCATACAAAATCTGAAAGATCATAAATGAAACTAATAAACACAAAAAAAGTATTATATGTCAAAAGTATTCTCAAAGCAAAAATTCAAAATATCATAGATTTGGCCGGTATCTGACAGTTCACCATGTAAATTCTATGCCGGTGTGTAATGTGTTAACTTTTTTTCTTGACATACACATGTATAGTTATTTAGAATAAATTTTACTGTGACAATTTGATTTCTCACACTTGTTTGTCCTACAATTTCCTTTTTTAATGTCATCAACTTTCTTTCTTTCAATTTGACAGTTTAGTTTGGCTTACCACTAGAGCATTACTAACATTTAGAGCAAACATTTATACTTTAAAAGATATCAGATATTTAATATTTTCTTAACAAAGAGTTGTAAGAAGTATGTTGATTAGATCATGGCCTCAAAGCCTGTCTAAAGTTATTAAAATGCTTTAATAGACCTTAAAGACACCACTTATTATTTCATGACGAAATTTTGTATTTCTTAATTACTCAAAAGAAAAAAACCGACAGGAAATATTGTTATTATTATTTTTTATTACCACCACATCTTACTACTCGTTCGGGTTATAAGAACATATACTAATGTGTAATGGTAGGGTGATTGTGAGATGAAATGGAGGACCTACAGTTTAACGTGGAATCCGAACCACGGTGGAGGTCTGGCATGCCACACATTCACAAGTTGTGATTAATACACGTCTTGTCAGAGGTGAAGGAAGGGTTTGGTAAACAGAGAAATCTGTGCTGGGACCGAGGATTGAACCCCGGATTCTCAGCACAGAAGTCTGACACCTTAACTCTAGACCACCAGGTCACCGAGGGGAAATAATAAATCTCGTTCTTTTATAAATGGTAGTTTCACTGTATTCAAACGTCTGCTCCTGCTAAGTAAATATTACCGATTTTCTAGATATCCTAAAAAGATTCAAACTTTAGAATAACTTACATCTTCGGCGAGAGATCTCCTTTGAGGTGTGACAATCGCCACCAAGCGTTTGGATGGACTTTCTTTCATATTGACATCAGTGAAATTATTGGGGTTGATTATCTGGAAACTACTTTGTCTGTTCTTGCCTGGACAGACAACAAAACACAGAGTTTAAATTGGTGTATTTCCTAAAGTAGTAGAAAAAATTATGGAGAGATATCAATCCTAGTCTATTATTGTGTAGTTCTATGAATTTTGTAGTGTTTCGAAATTGAATAAACTGTATTATTTCTCATGTGTAAAATTAAATAATGATGCTCGAATATAATCCAAATAATTTAGTAATCATGAATTTAAATAGGCCTAGCCTACCTTTTTTGTTCTTGTTTGAAGTAGTAGAGTTATTGTAAAATGGCGCCTTTGCCAGATTTGTCAAAGAATCAATGTCTTTAGCTGGACAATTGTAGAAGGGTGAATTAGTAAGGTACTCCCAGCGAAACAACCGTTCACCTACACAGAACGTGTCGCCATGGGAAAGAACCTTCTCCAAATTCCCAATAGGTTGGCCTTTTAAAGTGGTCACATGGTTAGCACTTAGAGACTCAATGTATATCTGAAACACACAAAAGGTCAGCCATTATAATTGGTGTTGTATCTAAGTTATATTTATGATTTAATACAAATATTTACTCTAAGTATGAAAAAGGATGGTTTGAAAACTCTCGAGATCATAAGATGGAAAACATTAATGTCTATGCCTCCTTATTTCAAAACATGGATTTATACATTATAATGCAAATCAACCAATCAACCCTATGCTGATATTGTGCATAGCAAGTTATTTTTAGTAAAAACCTGCAAGTATCTTTTTATCACCACGTCTTACTACCTGTCTGGATTATCTGTTTATGCACTAATTAAGGTAGTAGTTTTAGTACAAAGGAAGATTATGTTAAGAGGAAGTATAATACTCATATTTGTGTGACGAGAGAGTGGAAAACCATTTTGGAAAAACCACACTCGTAGGCCCTACACCCGACTGATATTGGAACTTTGATCCCCCCCTCCTCACCCTCCCCTACCATCGGCAGTCTAATCAAATGAGAGAGTAGTGCCATAGACATCTGTGTATAGCTATGATTTTAATTGAACTTATAATCCCATGGAGGGCCAAAAATAAATCTTGGAAAACAGTTTCACAAAACTATGAAGTATAGGGCCTAAATATTTCTTTAAATCGTTTTCAAAAACATAATAAAATAACTATATACTGGGAAAAATTATTTTGAGAAATAAGTTATTGGAATTATGATCATCTTGGCCTAGCCCACCAAAATGGCACCCTTGCCAAATTGTTCAGAGAATCAATGTCTTTAGCTAGACAATAATTGTACTGTATGCCAAATTAAAGAGCACAAATGCTTTAATATGAGCCTGGTTTAAGCTTGCTAGAATTTATTTAAGGGCACTTCCCTGATAACCAGGGCTGTGGAGTCTGAGTGATTTTGGGTGTAGTCGGAGCCTATAAAAATGTATAGACTCCGACTTCAAAATAAAACCCTATAATATAACACTATGATAAATACAATGAAAACTGCCTTAAACGGACCAGCAAGGGTCCAAGATATTTTTCCGCTAAAGCCAGGTTTCCGTTTAATGAAGGTGTACTATGAGAATTAAACCACGGACGTGCACGTAATTGGGATAGAAATCATAAGATAAAATACTGTACTCATTAATCACAATATAAATGAACATATGGAAACATTATACTGAACAGGAAAACATTATTCACTTTGTCTTTATATTTTCCAGTAGTCAAGCAGGATTTTCTGCACACAGTTTACTCTCTCGGCTGCCTGACTTTCCACAAATACTTTAGCATGAGAAATCAAACTAAGCATATCGGAATCATTCCGTTGTAGGGCGAATTGCTGAGGTTCCTTTAAACTTTTGATCTTGATAAGTCTTCACGCTACACTTTTCTTCTTCTGACAATATAATTTTACTCTTCCAGCTCCTCTCCTCTTCTCCTTTCCAACTTTCTTTAAGAATCTCAACTAAGTCATCAATATCCATTGTGTCTGGTCCAGTTGCACGTTATTGTCTATGTTGATGTACTCTTCGGCATTGCAGTTATTGAAAGCAGCTTCATTCATTCAGTTTAGTAAGTCCTGCTGGTCATTCTCATTTTCTAAACTAGCAGAAACTTCAGCCAAAGAAAATACTTTTGTCACAATTTCTGGCAGCAACTTCTTTAGAGATTGACTTATCCAAATAACTGCATCTAGAACCGAGATAGTTCTTGTAAGCTCAGCAGCGGATGATGCAGAATTCATATTGGCGAGCAAAGATTGCATTAATAATTTACGATAGTGCACTTAATTTATCTCGCTCACTCACATGAATAACTTTTACTCTTGTGTTTAGATCAAGCACAACCCTTGTCTTTGAAGCCATAATGACAACTGCCAGATTAAAGTAAAAAATGCAGGCCTAGAGTCCATATTGAGAAAAATTTCTGGAAGGGAGAAACAATTTAATCACCATATAGGTGGTAATGCTGTACCATTAAAAGCTGAATTCCAAAGGTGATTGACATGTCATTAGCGCAGAAATGGGAAGAACAGAGATAACAATCAAGAGGGAATTACAGTTCACAATTCTGTAAGCAAGGTAACAAAATAACTAAGAAGGAGAAAAGAAATATACCAAACCTAACATTTCAACTCCTCTTAATATAATAGAAGAGTTAGAGAAAACAAATTTCTGTAGAATGTATAGGATGCCAAACATTTTTCTGAACGATGCTCACCGGAACATTTGACATTTTCTGTATAGAGGCTTATTTTAATTCTGTTTCCTTGACATTTTCCGTATAGAGGCTTATTTTGATTCAGTTTCCTTGACATTTTCCTTATAGAGGCTTATTTTGATTCCGTTTCTTTGGCATTTTCCGTAGAGGCTTATTTTGAATTCCGTTTCTTTGGCATTTACCGTAGAGGCTTATTTTGAATTCCGTTTCTTTGGCATTTTCCGTATAGAGGCTTATTTTGATTCAGTTTCCTTGACATTTTCCTTATAGATGCTTATTTTGAATTCCGTTTCTTTGGCATTTTCCGTAGAGGCTTATTTTGAATTCCATTTCCACATTTGAAAGTTTCCGTTTAATCCAAGGAAGCGGAAACAAACAACATTCTGCATTCACATTTCTATCTGGTTTAATACAGATGGCATGCTAATCAAAACCATTTAACAAGCTTATCACTATTTTCTTCTGTAAAATTCCAGTATTTTCTATGTATACCTGAACAGAATTACATTTTTCCAGACATAATATCAAAGTATAAAATGATTAAAGTTATTTTTTCATATATTGTATAGTATGTTAATCTATATAGAACACTATTTACAATGTGGTTAAAAGCTTAAATTTGGGAGTGTGGAAACTGAAAAGGAAGGGGCAAAGGGGTAGTAATTTGACAGCTTTCCAAAATTATTAGAAAATTTAATTTTCGGCATGGAAGAAAATTTAAATTTGCCAATTTTTTGAAAGGACTAAACTACATAGCTATAAAATATGTAATTTAAAAATCAGGTGATGGGAAATCATAAAAAAAAAATTAACTTTGTAAAGGTAGCCGAAAAATGTCTAGAAATGAAGGAATACAAGAACCAAAGATTATCTTTAAGTGGATCCATTAGTATTACAAATACATAGCTAAAATCAAAGGATAAAAATGAATGTCAATTTAGGAGCGGCATAACAATTAAAATAAACACATTCTGATAATATAACTTGGAGACCGTGATTCTCTTTGGGAAATCAAGATACTCAATGTTTAATATGTTTATGTAACAGTCAATTATTTAATTAACACTCTTTGCTTAAAAGTGATGCTCTTTTTACAAACAAGTTTCTGTTACAATATATATTACTTAGTTTCACTTACACTATAATAATAATATTATTTAGCGCCACGTATTACTACCCGTTCGGGTTATACGCTTTAAGTACTAATTACGCTAATGGATTAGGAATTGGGAAGGTTGAATTAGAGGAAGTGAGCCCGCATTTGCGTGGAGGGAGAGTGGAAAACCATTTAGGAAAAACCACCCCCAGTTCACCCGACCGAGATTCAAACCTCGATCTCCCCGTCCTCGGCGGTTGAGCTCAACACGACAAGCGCGTTAGCCAACTACGCCGAGGCGGGTCACTTACACTATAATTGTGCTTAGGTTAGGATTAAGGTTTGACAACCCCAAAAATGTCTGGTAATAACTACAGGGTACATAACTCATCATTATGTAATCATCTCCATTACCTTCATCACTCTTTGCACAAAATATTTCTCTAATTATTGTATTTTGTTTTCAAATACACTAAATTTCTTCTCATCATGAAGATAAAATAACACGTTTCACACCCATAAAAATAACAGATGAAACTATTGTTTTGTATATTATGAGTTTTAATTTCTTGGCAACAGGCGAGATGTTAACAATTTAATGACTGAGTAGTAACATGCATTTTTCGACCGCATAATTTTCTTAATTTCCGCTCTAATATCAATAATACTAGTTAAAATGGTTTATAAATATTTGCACCCATCAACCCTACCAAATTTTATGTTATTTGCAGCAGCAACCTCTAAATAGTTGTCATCCCTAATTTGTGTTTTCTCTGTGATCATGTAGGGCCTTGTTCACTTCTAAACGCCTAGTGTCAGAAATTTGCCAGGGAGGACCACTTCAAATAACTACTAGACTAGAGGAATCTCTGGCAGAAAGAGGCAGGGCAGGAAAGCTCTGAATAGCTTCCAAGGCCATCCAAATTTAAAAAATATTTAGGGGAGGACCACCCCAAATAGACTAGTTTCTGAAATAATTCCATTTTAAAAATTTGATAGCTGAAAGACCACTTCAAAGATTATCTTCTAAAGGTATCAATTATTGTATAACATCAAGGTGAAGATCACTCTAAATAGCTTTGAGCGGCATCCAAATTTCAAACATTTCTAGGTGAGAAACCCTTTTTAAATGGCCTATAAAGGAATCTAATTTAAAAAAAAAAAATCAAGG
>CABFVZ010000351.1:183349-194331 GCA_902151445.1 Timema monikensis
ATATATATATATATATATATATATATATATATATATATATATATATATATATAAATTGTGTATTTTGTATACATACTACAGTGATTGAAGAGTAATGTTTACTATATGTATACAATATCAAGGCTGTAGTCTGCCAATAATTACAGGGCGGGGGGAGAGTGCTTGGTTGCCACATCACCTAAATGGTGGAGACTAGAAAAAATTCATAGTGATAAAACAGCTCTCTAAAATGTTTTTATGGCAATATAGCTCTCTAACTGCCGGTGACTAGAACAAATTCTAAATATTAAACACATCTAACACCCCAAAGCTCGCTGAAGTGCTTTTTATGGTAACACAGCCCTCTAATTTGTATTTGTACCTTAATTTTTATATTGTTTGAATCCTAAATAAAGCCATATATATTTTGTTCATAAATTTCAGGGGGAGGGGGGGAAGGCGCTATACATTGAACCCCCAAGTCTCCATGACTACGGCCTTGTACAATATTATTTGGATACAAACTGTATTAACCAAAATTCTCTGCAAAAATACATCAATTATATCGGCTTCTATGAACACACTATTCCTATTCAGTGTTTTGCACCGTTTTACTGTTAAAACCTTTCCTTTCATCTCTGTCCACTCTTGTGAATTGTGGTGGTTGTTATGTAAAACGCATTAACCCTAAATAATTATCACAATCAATACATATGTGTATAACCCTAAAAGGAAGTAATACACGGAATTATAAATATAAAATAAAACAAACAGCCCAAACAGCAAGACATTCTCGACCATTATCAGTAGTGTGATTCAACTGTGCTAAGCAAATCTGGGCCTACCATAAGGTTTCGCGATGTTAGAAATTTTCACTCATTTAAATCATTACTATAATGGCATAAGGATGAGAAAGGTTTTAAGGGGAGGTGGACTAGCAATTGAATGGATACATGGAAAATTCATATTTTATAAATTACCATGACAGATTTTTTTTTATTTGAAGGTTTTTAGCGTACACTTTCTGAACCTACTGATTATCCTAAAAACCAACCTAATTCTATAGCACAAACCTCACCCAGTTCTCTAGCCAATAATAACTTTCAACCATGCATAGATTAGAGCCTCGTAATCCCTAGATCAGTAGGCACACGCGCTACCAAATATCTTAAAAATGTCCAACTTCCCTAAAATAAATTTGGTTGAAATTCAAATCCTAACTTGATAACCATTGAAGACAAGGTGAATGCAAAGGACTACTTGAAGAGCGTTAAAGCTAAAATAAATGGTATCCTTATTAATTACTAGGTTATGGGAAAATGTATTGTTGTCACACATAAAATATATTTCAAAATATTTAACAGTGTCTAGCCTAATGATCTAACAAACTCTAAGTGTATTTGTTATAACATGAACTTTACGTTTTACGTTGTATTAATTGAATAAACTTTGTACATGTAGGCCCCTATTATAAATTAGTATTTGGATGAGATAAGATGGCATTGCTCTGGTCTAAAGTACAGTTTTCAAAATCTCCAACCAACTCGACTGTGTATAATCACTCAATACCATGTGGATCTGTAGTTTAATCCAAAAATAAATATGAAAAATTCTTGTTATCCTTCTTTACCATTGTTAGCTAATTTTTGTTTTGTTTTTTACTGAGTCGAATGTTTCATGTTTTGTTAAAAGTGTTTCGAGAGGTTTTATAATTTTCAATTTTTTTCGACTTAGTGTAAAAGATATCAATTCCAGACTTTGCAGGCGTTCTTAGTAACAATTATTACAACAACTATACAATTATTGGTTATCACGCACAAATGAAACTAGACTTGTGATGTTATATAGTTGGTGCATAGTGAAACTGGGAAACTCTAGCCTATAATGTAAAGCTTAAGTCATGCAATTTTATAGATTTTTCAACAATACTTGTTGTTCCTACGTCACTTAGGTGAGTTTAGTTTGAATTGTTCCCCAACTTGTAACTTTTTTTTTAATATTGAATTTAGTAGGGATATCAGATGCACCACATTTTTGTGAGTTTAATGTAAGCCTAGGCTGTAATCGAATAGTTCACTTATATGGCGTCGCCTTGACTCGTGCCCTTGATAACTGCATTGACAATCATGTAACCAAGTGTAAATGTGTCCAAATAAACACAAAGGATGTCTATGAACTCTTCTCAAGGTCTTGGTCACCAGCCATGCGCTGTTTGACTGACAATTATTTTAGTATTATCGTTTGGTCTGCTACAGCATCGACTTACGTTTCCCGCCATTTTAAATAAGGTTGTTGCCGTTCAAATAGTTTGATGCAGTCTTTGCTATAAACAGCGCAAGAAGTGTAAAATCATCAAGACTGCATCAAGTCTAAAACTTAAGGGTCTGACTAGGAAGCCTAGGACTATTCAGCTACAGCCCAAGTACAAATTTGGTGATTTTAGGGTGTTTTAGAGAAAAAAAACTTGGGTTTCATTCCCATAGATTCTGGTAAATATTATCTGGGGAAAAAAAGGCATTTTGACTATTAATGATAAAAGTTGCATATTTTTTTGGCAGATAAGTAAACATTTCCTGACTTTTCCCTGACCAAGCAAATTCTATTTTCCAGGGTTGTATCTGAATAGTCTATTTCACGCGCCATCGACCCTTGACGTTCACTTGATTCTTGATTATTGCATCAGCAATGACTTAAGTGCAGATCCATTCTAATAGTCATGAAGTGTGATAATACATCCCTCACACACCCTTGAATCCAAGGGTGACAGCAAGTTACCCTTGACATGCCATCGATGCGGTGTTTGATTGGCAAATGTTTAATTTTTCGTCTGCTAGAGATAGAGCTCATTGAGTAATGTGACCTTTGATAACGCAAGTTAAATATACTGGTTGTTTTTTAGTGTTATAAAGGTGTATTGTGTTGTGTAGGATAATGTCATGTGCAGTAAAAATAAGTCACCACAAATCTGTAAGTGGCTTACACTAATTTGGTCTGATAGATGGCGTTTAAAATAGTTTCCAAGATCATTGGTAGGAAGCAGCACTGTGGACTCAAGGGTGTGAAAAGGATATTTTGCCATTCAACTAGTCTGTTGCAGTCTTTGATCTCAAGTGCATGCAAAGTGTAAAGTCATAAAGTCTGCATCAAGTCAAGTGTACTTGAGTATTCAGATACTGCCCAGCTCACTGGACAACATGTAAGTAAAAAAACACTAAATTGATCTGTACAAAAGTAGACATCAAATTCCAAATCATAAAAATTTAAGATCAAATATTTCTAAAATACTGTACTTACTGGGCCGTTATTAGATGACTTGATAACACACTGTTCTTCAGCCAAAGACTGATTTTTAATTCTTATGTCACACGTTGATCCTTTACCTATTAAACATCTTTCCATAGTCATTGGGAAAGCTGAACCATCTTGTCCAGTATTCTTTTTAACTATTATATACCCGTGTAAAGTCATCTTCTTTTAGTCTATAACAAAATAAGTACAACATAATATTAGGCTTTGAATTAGGCGGTATTTTAATCTGATTTGGGTGTTAGTGAACATTTTACCTCTAAATAAAATTAAGTGTTTTAAATGTTATTCACATCAATTGGAAGATTATTATAGCATACATTAATAAAAGGCATACCTTAACCTATCCACGAAAATATGTAGTATCATAAATAATGTGAAACTATAGGAAAATTCCACAAAATTTAAATTCGATCCTCGGTCCTTCTCAAATCTCTAACGATAAACAAAAGATGTTGTGGGCTTGTTGCAACTGCCAAAATTCAAACATAGAGATAGAGCGAAATATAGATCCGTAATAATTTATAAATTTATATCATGTGTTTGCCAAACCACTACATTAACTTAAGTTAGAAATTTAATATAATAAACTAGTTTATAAAAATAGTTTCTTTGCTAGAAATATAGTGAGCCGATTATTTTATAAATTTTTTATAAAACGCATTAATACAATATTAAAATTCGGTAGAGTAATTGAAAAGCGCCAAAACATAAAACAGTGTCACATAACAAACATAACAAATATACAATTGTTTATGGGGTCCATTGAAATATCAACAAAATACTTAAATATAAACAAAATAATATTTGATTAATTTTAGAATATACTTTATTTGGTGATTCATTTATTTAGAGACTAAATTAACTAATATATTTTTTCTTATTTTATTTTTAGACCATAATTTTGTTGGCTATCTAGGAAAACCATTATTCGTAAAAAAAAAAGTTATCTTGAAGTTGAAGATCTACTTGTGGTATTTAGCTTTATGGATGCCATTTTGAAAGTGAAGTGATAGTTTTATATTGTCAATATAATATAAGAAGCCGGCGTTTATATATAGGAAGATAGGTTTGTTTGGTCTTTTTAGTTTAAAGAAACAGCTCAACTTTAAAGTTGAGTTTGTGCTTTTTAACACTTATAAATGTATCTTGGCCCTAGTGTTTTGAATCCTGACATTTGACAATCTTTAGACCGATCAACCCCCAAACATAAGAGACTACTCGTTACATTTTTATCAAATTAAACTACCGGTTTGTGGGCTAGGGTTTATTTACATCAGTTTTGTTTCAGTCATGGGTAAAACTCCGAAGAAAAGTCATGAACTTGAGAGGGACAGACCTTATAGAAATGCCAAACCGCGGAAATCTATTTCTCGACAAGGGCACACTCCTTCTACCACTCATGTAGGGCTAAAAAGGTACTGTAACCGAGCCTTTGCCATTTGTGATATGGATTAGCAATGATACTGTTGCATATTTATCAGTTTTATTGCTGATACATCGATGGCAAACTTTTCAAAAGTAGAATAGGCGCCTTTAAGTTAATATTAATCAGAACCTTGAATTACATGTGTGGGGGATGGGGTTAGTCAATGTAAAGTGGACTAACCACGAATCTTAGTTTAATTTTGAAATATTACGTTTTATTCATTACAATTCTGAGAACTTAATTATTTTCTCACAATTTAGTCTTTCGATAAACATACAATGTCAATGTGATGTATATTAAATCAATTTTGAAACCCTTGAACATATCAAGTCTTAAGGCCGTGTCTGAATAGTATACTATAAAATTGCAATGGCGTTGGCTTAAAGGCCGGAATTGATTTTTAATAGTGTCTGAATTCTCTTAAAGTGTACAATTGCACCCCTTATTGTGCACTTTACTAAGGGGCACATACAACTTACCCTTTATCGCGCACTTTAGTTAAACTAGCTTTTTATATTGAATTAAAGTATTATATATATTGTGAAAATGGAATAAAACATTCACATACGGTTAAATGAAACTATCATGGGTTGTTCTTTGTTTATATACATGATGTTAAACAGATACATTTCTCTTTCTAGTCTGAAAGTATCTCTCAAAAGGAAATTTATTTACGAGTTAAAATATCTTCAGTAAAATTTGTTTGAGAATAATGCTTTACATATACAAGTAAATTAATTAAGGCAATGTATATTCTATTTATATAATATATGTGTATATTTAACCATTTCTCTACTCATGCCAAAATGTTTGACATGATTTTTGGTATCCCTGCGTATAATGCGCTCCTTTTGGCACATAGCTGTAATTTCTTTGTTTATTCAGCAGGAACTCATTCCGGCAAAATTCTTCAAAACAAGAGGTCAACATGTAATTTAAGTAATTTATTTTGGAATTCCTTTAGGCATATGTATTTATCTGGCAATACTTTTAATTGCTTTAAAACAATTTTATAAACTAGGCCTAGTTTAATTGTCAGCTTCCCAAAAATTTTAAAGATTTTAAAACTGGGATAGGGTTGACCATTTTTGGCACATGTTTTCCAAATGTTTTTTTTAACAATTAACACATAAAGGGGTTAAATAAAAAAATACAGCTTAACCTCATTTTACTTTTGTCTATTTTTAAGCATATTATAATGCTCTATTTTCTATTATGATTATTGTAAAATAACATCAACTGCATATAATTGATCTTATTCTTTACAGGGACAGTGTAACAAACACTAAGGTCCATATAATTAAGGAAGATAAATGATAAATATGAATGTGCACCTTAAAAAATATGTCACCAGGACGCCATTGACAAAACACTATCAAAATTCATTATTGTTACTAGGGAAACGCATGTTTCAGAATTAGCCACCAGATAGCTCTAGCTGTACTTTGCTGTCCGAAAACTATCATGCACCCTATGAACTTAGGGGCACCAGAAATATCTTATATTAAAGCGTGCAGTAAAGTGCACAAGTGCGTAGGGGACAGCCTATTCAGACACAGCCTATGTTACATTGATTAAGTATCATTATTAGGGTTTTATGGATTATCAACACAAAAATTGCATAGCATTTAATTTTTAAAGGGTGGGTAATCAGCTCCAGGGCCTATAATGCACTTTGACTTTTTCTTTTAGTTGTCAAAAATTACTGATTTCTCATAATGTTTTACTTCTGCCGTCCCAGAACTACTATACTCATTGTTGAAGCTGGTATACTTAAACCATTATATACTTAATGCCTACAGGTTGTTCACCTTCTGGAAATAACTATACATATCAATGTAAATCCCCCATCTAAATAATCTGCAAGTCCGTAAGAAATCAATGCTATATTATCAGATTACTCTTTCTACTACCGAGTCCTTATCCAGGTCCATCAACTTTAATTTTCTAGGGACTAGTCTATACAGACTACCAATCTAAGTAAATATGTGTGTGTGCATCGAAATAAAAGCACCAATGATAGCTTTGCTTGCTTTGTTTATATACAAAATACTAATAAATTTATTTTGCATTTTCAGGCAAAAGCAAACACTAATTATAAGTCTGATAGTTCAAATCATTCAATAAATATATTTATTGTGGTTGTAGTCTTCCTAAATTTCAACTCCTGAACGTTTTCTCAAAATACTTTGTTTTAGTTTCTTTTATTGATAAGCTGACTTTTTGGTCATTGTTCTTATGAAGAGTTTTATTGTACAAA
Organism: Timema monikensis; assembly: GCA_902151445.1. NCBI lineage: Eukaryota > Metazoa > Arthropoda > Insecta > Phasmatodea > Timematidae > Timema > Timema monikensis. Next base: position 190,324 of record CABFVZ010000351.1, read on the forward strand.
GTTTCTGCCTATCTCATTGGTATTCACGGTCACGTGATTAAAGATCCAGACTGTGTGGACGTGAATATAATTTCTTAAGGACTACGGACCTTTGAATATGGAGTCTGTGTTTGGGCCTTAAATATTATATGTCTGGCTTTCTAGGGAAAATAATTGGTTTTACTGTAGGCTTATTCTAATGTTATATTTGTTTTTTGATTAATTTATCCATTTCAAATATAATTATTTTTAGGACATCACAGCATGACCAGGCATTTCAACATTAAACATTAAACATTCACTTAAAGATTCTAATCACAAAACCATATTCAATTTATTTGGCCTAAATAAATTTTGTCATCGTGCCTTACTACTTGTTCAGGCTATAGCCTATATAAAGGTCTATATATAGGTCCTAATAGCTAGTCTAGTGGTGTAAGTATGAAAAAAGGAAGCATTTTAGAAGTAATCTATCTGCATTTGCACCCTTATTAGACCTGACTAGGATTCTAACCTCGTCTGTCATCAGCAGGCCACACTAACATGAGCATGACACCTTAGACCATTCAGCCATTGAAGTAGGTAGAATTAAGATTAAATAGCCATATTTACAGGAAATGAGAGTGGAATATAGTTTAGGAAATCCATATTCAGTACACCTTAGCTGAGATTCAAACCAGACATGAACAAGGTTGCATACCCACCAATATGGGCTCAAGTGAGTCATTAGAAAATTGTGACAGTTTTTCTGATTAGGATTAGCCTATTAATGGGCTTTTCCAAAAATACAAGATTAAAGCCAAAGTCTTCCTGCTTTTCCCCAGTCCTCCTTTTTCCAAACTCCCATAAAGAGCTAATATTTAATATTATTATTATTATTATTATTAGCACCGCGTCTTACTACCCGTTCGGGTTATACGCACTTACGCTAATGTGTAATGGTAGGATTTAACGTGGAATCCGAACCACGGTGGAGGCCTGGCATTCCCCACATTCACAAGATGTCTTGTCAGAGGTGAAGGAAGGGTTTGATATAATATTTAATAAATGTGTTTATCGGTTATAATACATCTTACTAAACATTGTCTATACAGGTAATTTATTATACTATATAAAGTCTAAGAGTTGATCTAAAAGGTAATTCATTTCTTGTCCTCGTTTGAATGGAAGCTAGGCTATAAAATATAAGTTACTGAAATTTCAATTAATCATAAACACTATTTATCAAATAATGCACTAATTACTTTTGTGCCAATTTTGTTATAATTGCATGGTCAAAATTAACTTTTCTACACCACATTTAACCCCCGATTACGTTACCAAACATAGGCCTAATTAATAGTTATAATTTCTGAGACCCTCAAATCTCATTGGGTACCTATATAATAATAAATATTCTTCCTATGTTTTATTAGTTTTCTTTGAAAGTGATGTTTCAGGAGCTATTTAAATTCTCATAGACGAGAGTGTAGAAACGTTTGAGAAAAATATCACCGATATTAAAAACTTGTGAGCTTAGACATTGTATGTCCTTGAAAGGTGTATTATTTTTCAAGATAAAAAGTTACGACATAATTTTAGTAGCTACATTAAACTTTATTTAGAATTTCACTTATTATTACAGCAAGTAATTCTCTTTGGCTGTAAAACTTGACCAGACTTGTATTACTCTTTAAATTAATTGCATTACCGGTAAGTTAAACAAACTTCTTGGTATGATTGAAGATCTAAGAGTAAAACTTTAAAAGCTCTTGTAAATAGAATACAAATTTTTTAATATATATTCCTGCTATGATATATGTAATAATATTCTTACTGTACATAATTAAGAAATATAATTTTTGTTTGTGTTGAATTATGATTACTTTGCGATGGTGCACAGATATATACAAGACAAGTGTTTCTCAAATTGTGTTACAAGTAGGTACCCCTGTGGATATGTGGTCCACTAGTTTCTTTTATATTAATCACACAATATGTATTGATTATAAGTCTGATTAATCAACTAATTAATTAAATTAGCACAAATGTTTACATATCTCGGGCTTTCCTTCCATTTGTCAAGATTTTGTTTAACTTACCACCCGCCTCGGTGGCGTAGTTAGCTAACGTGCATGTCGTGTTGAGCTCGACTGCTGAGGACGGGGAGATCGAGGTTCGAATCTCGGTCGGGTGAACTGGGGGTGGTTTTTCCTAAATGGTTTTCCACTCTCCCTCCACGCAAATGCGGGTTCACTTCCTCTAATTCAACCTTCCCAATTCCTAATCCATTAGTGTAATTAGTACTTAAAGCGTATAGCCCGAACGGGTAGTAAGACGCGGTTATTATTATTATTATTATTATTTAACTTACCACTAAAACTTTATTAAATTTGGAACAACCATTTAAACTCTACAAGATGCGTTTTCATTTATTATATCGTTCAAATGTATAACTGGAATGGGTATGTTGGTTAGGCCATGGCCCCAAAATGGGCATGTGATTGGCAAAAGTTTGGGAAACACTGTACCAGGCTATACTACAATAAGTCTTTTTTTTATATAAAATCAAATGATTATATTATTTGTTACTACACATGCATTTGTCTGTGTTCGCATATATTTGAAATGGTTTCTTACACTATTTGAAGGAATAGTAGCAGAGCTAGGGCCAGTTTCATAGTCAAACTTAGCACACCTCAACTATGGCTTGATTATAAATACGAGAAGGAATAGCCTTTTCCTCTCTGGTCTGGCTGGGTATCTTTACTATCGAGTCGTACTTCAAGCGTGCTAAGTTTGACTATAAAACTGGTCCTTCAATGAAGCATTCACTTAATTAGTAATAATAGGTCATTAAAATAGGACAATATGAGAAAATAAAGAGAGAGAAAACTGTTCTTACAATCACTTTCAAAATATAAAACGCTAAATCAAATATGAGATCGGCAACTTGGTCATCAAAGTTTGGCTTGACACACTTCTCAACACATAGCTTTTATGCACTAGGTACTAGATTCCCCACCCCCCCCAGCATCTTGTCTTACTATCCGTTTGGGTTATACGCTTATGTAAAGTATGATTTTGGTAGGAAGAACAGTAAAAGTTAGTTACTAAAACAATTTTAATATATTCATACATCAAGTCATACTATCTGAAGCCCTAATTTTTGATAGATATAACATTACCTATAAAATAGCACAAGTAATATAATAAAATGTTATCAATGATGGCAGCAAATAAATATATTTGAATTTTACTCTAATTATTTTAGGGAGTAGGAAGATTATATCTAGTGGAAGTGTATGGGCACATTTGCATGGAAAACAATTTTGTAAAAACCATCCTCAGTAGGCCTACACTTGATACGAGATTCAAACCTTGATCTCCTCGTTAGTGGTAGTCTAGTCTACTGTGAGAGTGGCGGGAAAAGCCACACGGCCACTGAAGCGGGTACTCCATTAATACAACACAAACTTGATAGAAACTATCTTTAAACTTCTAACGATAATAGCTACTAAAGCTTAATAAGACATATTAAACATCAATGGAATGATTCTTGGTTGTCCTACACAATTGATTCTTGCTGATACATTATTTTCAGAAACGGTTTAATCCAACCAAAAATGTGTGTTACTAGCTTTTGTTTGCTAGAAACATGAAATTTTGCTATGCTAGTTTTGCTTATTATCAAATTGGAGCGACCTTCAAATTTTGTTGAGCATATTGGCATGAATGAATGCGAGTCATAAATAACTAGGTCTACCAGTTTATTGTTTGTTTCAAAAACAAGCTACCTAGGTAGTTATTAAGTATAATTTTTATCAACAAAGAAACAATTCCTTCTAGTTTATATAAACTGAACACATTGAAATAATAAACCAAAAAGCCAACAACTAACAAAGGGTTGATTAAACTAGGATTGTCTAATATATTTTTACTACTACTACTACTACTATTATTATTATTATTTACTAGGAACAACACAAAGAGTTGTTATAGATAAAGTTTATAACCACACATGATTGTTATGGGTTTTTTTTTTTTTTT